>JAPQWV010002250.1:0-60537 GCA_027422505.1 Craterostigma plantagineum
TTGTTGGGTTTTAAGCCCAATGGGCTTGGGCCCAAGTGTGGGTAATTGGCCCACTAAGAGAAGAGCTGAAACGATTTTATTAAATCGAGAAGACGTCGGTCGCCGAAACGAGAAACCGTTGAAAGATTACGAATCTACGTTTCGAGACGAATCTAACGAATATTAATTTGCTCAAAATCGATATCGGTGTGATGAGAAATTAATTATTAAAGTCAGCCCAAATTTTTAAAAAAAAAAAAACGAAAAAAAAAATTTAAAAAAAATGATGACGTGCACGTTGATGACGTGTCACTGACACGTGGACTGACGTGGACTGACGTGGCGCTGATCTGGCGCTGACTGGGCATGCTGATGTGGCTGTTTGAAGGGGTATTGGGTATCAGTCCGAAAGTTATGACTATTCCCAGATTGACCCCTGGCCAAAAGTTTACACTATTTACGAATTCGGCCCAGTCAAAGGAGGTCAAACTGAAAAGTTATGACTTTTCGCGAATTGACCCATACAGCTTTTCGGACAGTATAAATAGTCCCCTGGCAGAATAGAAATTCATTCAATTCACTCCCAGCACTTTACAGAAAGTTGACAGCACATCCTTAGGCATAATAAGGCATAAAAAAAGCAAGAAAAGAAAGGCTCGAGTCTTTAGTAGATTCGCCCGATAATTTTCGTAACGGTGTGCGACGTTTCGAAATTCTTGAAGTCGTTGTATCTTCGGGACGTATTGCGACAACCCGAGGCACTGAAATACGGGGCAATAACGTCTTACGGAAAGCGTACGACGTACGTGCTCGACTTCGACGTAGTAAGCCGAAACTCTGTCCGAGTTTTACGAGCGCCACCGACCGGACGCCAACACCGGAACCAACAATCGTAAGACGTTATTGTGTCTGATCGATGGCGACGCTAGCGAATATTCCCACCGCCGTACCGCTGACGGGTAGCAACCACGCCGAAAAGCCGGCGAAATTCAACGGAGCCGATTTCAAGAGATGGCAACAAAAAATGCTATTTTATCTGACGACTCTGAACCTGGTGCGCTTTCTGAAAGAACTCCCGCCCCAGGTGAACACCGACGGTGCCGCTGACGACGCCGTACCCGAAGAGAATGCACAACAACAGGCGGCGTTGGACACGTGGAATCATAATGATTTCATGTGTCGTAATTATATTTTGAATGCCTTGGACGACTCCCTATACAACGTCTACGCGGTCGCTAAAACTGCTAAAGAGTTGTGGGACTCGTTGGACAAAAAGTACAAAACCGATGACGCCGGACTGAAGAAATTCATTGTCGGCAGGTTTTTGGACTATAAGATGACCGACTCCAAACCAGTATTGGACCAGGTCCGTGATCTGCAACTGATAATCCACGATATACACGCGGAGAATATGCAGATCAGCGAATCCTTCCAGGTAGCTGCTATAATAGAGAAGCTGCCGCCCCTGTGGAAGGACTTCAAGAACTACCTCAAGCACAAGCGTAAGGAAATGGGGCTTGAGGACCTGATCGTGAGGCTTCGAATCGAAGAAGATAATCGAAGGATCGAGGCCAAGAACAAAAGAGGTAGTGTCGAGGTACGTGCGAACCTGGCCGAGTCTAGCACCGGCAAAAAGCGCAAGAGGCCTAATACGACGCAGCAGAAGCCGAACAAAATAAGGGGCAACTGCTACAACTGTGACAAACCTGGGCATATGGCCAAGACTGTCGGCTGAAGAAAAAGAGCAAAAAAGGACCAAGCTCACTTGACCGAGGCAAAGCCGGGGACAGATCTGACAGAGATGGACCTAGCCGCCGTCATATACGAGGCCAACGTGGTAGACAATCCTAGGTCGTGGTATATCGACTCTGGAGCGACTCGCCACATCTGTTCTGATAAGGAGATGTTTTCAACCTACATCCCTATCTCGGGCAGGAAGCTGTTTATGGGCAACGCAGCCACCTCCGACATCGTCGGATTAGGGAGGGTAGTGCTGAAGATGACCTCGGGCATGGAACTGACTCTTGTGGACGTGCTGCATGTGCCAGACATCCGTAAGAACTTGGTGTCCGGCTCCCTGTTGAGCAAAGCCGGATTTAGGCAGGTGTTTGAGAGTGATAAATATGTACTGACCAAAAACGGTCATTTCATAGGAAAGGGCTACCTCGAGAAGGGGCTCTTTAAGATGAATGTAATGCCTGTAATACGCGAGATTAAGCTCGCTGATAATAATAAAGAAAGTTCATCTTACTTGGTTGAGTGTTCCAATTTATGGCATCATAGATTAGGACACGTGGGTTTAAATAAAATAAAAAAGTTAATAAGTTTAAACCTGCTTCCACAAATGGAAGTCGACACACAACAAAAGTGTGAAATCTGTGTCGAGGCAAAAATGGCCAAGGCACCGTTCTTCTCTGTTGAGAGAAGCAGTGCGCCTCTAGAACTAATCCATACAGATATATGTGATCTGAAGTTCGTGCAGACTAGAGGTGGGAAAAAGTACTTTATTACTTTTATCGATGATTGCACGAGATTTTGCTACGTATATCTGTTAAGTGGCAAGGACGAGGCTCTTGATGCCTTCAAAAGATATAAGAGTGAAGTTGAAAATCAACTAAACTCAAGAATTAAAATAATTCGAAGTGATAGAGGAGGAGAATACGTGGCGCCGTTCGAAGAATTTTGCCAAGAGCACGGCATTATTCATCAAACAACCGCGCCTTATTCACCTCAGTCAAATGGCGTTGCGGAACGCAAAAATAGGTCTCTTAAGGAGATGATGAATGCTATGTTGATCAGTTCTGGGCAACTCAGAACTTGTGGGGGGAAGCAATCCTCTCGGCAAATCGCATTCTGAATATGGTGCCACACAAAAAGAAAGAAAAGACTCCATACGAGCTATGGAAAGGTAGGGCTCCGTCCTACAATTACCTGAAAGTGTGGGGGTGCCTAGCAAAGGTCGAAGTACCTAAACCTAAACAGGTAAAGATAGGACCCAAGACTGTTGATTGCATTTTCATCGGATATGCTAATAACAGTAGTGCATATAGATTTCTAGTGCACAAATCAGAAAACCCTGAAATGAATACAGGGATGATATTTGAATCGAGGAATGCAGTATTCTTCGAGAATATTTTTCCAAATAAGGAAAAGAAAGAAATAAGCTATAATAAGCGAACTTACGATGCCGTGGAGAGTTCGCCTCAAACAAAACGAGGAACCACGGCAAAGCAAACGTAAGAGAACGGCCAAATCGTTTGGGCCTGACTTCCTAACATATATGTTAGATGATGAACCACGGACTTTGCAAGAGGCATTGTCTAGTCCAGAAGCTCCGTTCTGGAAAGAAGCTGTGAACAGCGAGATTGAGTCCATTATGCAAAACCATACTTGGGAGCTGGTAGACCTCCCAAAGGGGCGTAAGCCTTTAGGATGCAAATGGATCCTTAAAAGGAAACTTAAGACCGATGGATCAATCGAAAAATATAAAGCTCGTTTAGTAGCTAAAGGATTTAATCAAAAGGAAGGGTACGATTTCTTCGATACCTACTCACCCGTGACAAGGATTACATCCATACGGGTCTTGATCGCTATAGCAGCGCTGTATGACCTCGAGATACACCAGATGGACGTGAAAACGACCTTTCTAAATGGGGAACTTGAGGAGAAATATACATGAGACAGCCCGAAGGGTTTATTCTACCCGGGCAGGAAAATAAAGTGTGCCGACTCGTGAAGTCACTTTACGGGCTCAAGCAAGCACCGAAACAGTGGCACGAGAAGTTCGACATGACGATGCTGTCGAATGGGTTTAAGATTAATGAGTGTGATAAATGCGTTTATATAAAAGGCACACCCGATGAGTTTGTGATTGTCTGTCTGTACGTAGACGACATGTTAATCATGGGAAGCAGTCACAAAATAATCGTGAATACAAAGAATATGTTGAAAAATCATTTCAGTATGAAGGATATGGGCTTGGCGACGTCATTTGGGAATAAATGTCTCTAAGACGTCCGAAGGAATTGTGATTACACAATCTCACTATGTTGAGAGCGTGTTAAAGAAATTTGACGCCTTCGATGATCCTCCGGCTAAGACACCTGTGGATACTAATGTACACTTAGCCAAAAATAGAGGAGAGCCCGTATCACAACTCGAATGCGCTCGGGTGATTGGCAGTCTGATGTATTTGTCTAACTGCACTCGACCTGACATAGCGTACTCAATTAGTAAACTGAGTAGGTTTACGAGTAACCCGGGTAGTAGCCACTGGGTAGCACTAAGAAGAGTGCTAAGATATTTAAAGCACACTATTAATCATGGCATACTATACTCGAGATATCCCGCAGTACTAGAAGGGTATTGCGATGCAAATTGGATATCTGATAGCAAAGACTCCAAATCCACGAGTGGTATATATTTACCATCGGTGGAGGAGCAGTTTCTTGGAAGTCCTCCAAACAAACGTGCATAGCTCGATCCACGATGGAGTCGGAGTTCATAGCACTAGACAAAGCCGGCGAAGAAGCAGAATGGCTTCGAAATTTTTTGGAGGATATTCCGTGTTGGAATAAACCTGTGCCACCAATTATGATTCACTGCGATAGCATGGCGGCTATTGGCAGGGCACAGAATTGTATGTATAACGGTAAGTCTCGGCACATTCGTCGGAGACATAACACCGTAAGACAACTTATCTCTAGCGGAATAATTTCCACCGACTATGTAAAGTCAAAGGAAAATATTGCGGATCCGCTAACAAAAGGCATAGCTAGAGACCAGTTAGAAAACGCAGTAAGGGGAATGGGCTAAAAATCCACACACCAAAGAACGAAAACAGTGGTAACTCAACCTCGATGAGTGGAGATCCCACAAACTTGGTTCAATGAGACAACTAAGCTGTGATTAGTTCAGTAGTATACTTGGAAACTAATCAAGTCCATTCTCGACAGCTGCCCAAGTAATTTCCCGATGACGTGTGGTTAGGGTAAGCACTTATGCTTTTAATGATGACTATACCAAAGTGGTGGAGTATTTCGGGCTACTCCAGGATTAAGTCCTAATAGTCGGTCACCTATATAAGTGTGAAGTGGGGCCGCTTCAATGGAAAACACTTATGAATCGGAGATATGGTCCACGGCCGAAACGGACACAACGTGAGAATCGAAAAGAGATCAGATTCATCACTGTGTGTTTACTGTTGTCTTGGTTTACACAAAAAGCCGCCAGTTCAAGACATCACGTTCACTGAGGAGCGAGTAAATCCGATAGTATTTCACTAGGGAAGGTTCAAAGCCACAAGCTACCTATCCCGATGCAGTGATGGGTCGTCGGGACTTTCTTGCAAGAGTCAGCATGCATTGCATTTATATTAATTTCCATTCATGTGGGGGATTGTTGGGTTTTAAGCCCAATGGGCCTTGGGCCCAAGTGTGGGTAATTGGCCCACTAAGAGAAGAGCTGAAATGATTTTATTAAATCGAGAAGACGTCGGTCGCCGAAACGAGAAACCGTTGAAAGATTACGAATCTACGTTTCGAGACGAATCTAACGAATATTAATTTGCTCAAAACCGATATCGGGTGAATGAGAAATTAATTATTAAAGTCAGCCCAAATTTAAAAAAAAAACGAAAAAAAAAAATTAAAAAAAAATGATGACGTGGCACGTTGATGACGTGTCACTGACACGTGGACTGACGTTGACTGACGTGGCGCTGATCTGGCGCTGACTGGGCATGCTGATGTGGCTGTTTGAAGGGGTATTGGGTATCAGTCCGAAAGTTATGACTATTCCCAGATTGACCCCTGGCCAAAAGTTACACCTATTTACGAATTCGGCCCAGTCAAAGGAGGTCAAACTGAAAAGTTATGACTTTTCGCGAATTGACCCCTACAGCTTTTCGGACAGTATAAATAGGTCCCCTGGCAGAATAGAAATTCATTCAATTCACTCCAAGCACTTTACAGAAAGTTGACAGCACATCCCTTAGGCATAATAAGGCATAAAAAACGCAAGAAAGGCTCGAGTCTTTAGTAGATTCGCCCGATAATTCGTAACGGTGTGCGACGTTTCGAAATTCTTGAAGTCGTTGTATCTTCGGGACGTATTGCGACAACCGAGGCACTGAAATACGGGGCAATAACGTCTTACGGAAAGCGTACGACGTGCGTGCCTCGACTTCGACGTAGTAAGCCGAAACTCTGTCCGAGTTTTTCGAGCGCCACCGACCGGACGCCAACACCGGAACCAACATATTTTATGTGTAGTTGCTGCTATGCAATCTAATGTGAGAATATGTGCTTGGAAGTCTGTCAAGGAGGTTTCATGATTTTGCTAGAGGACGGCACGGTAGGTAAAAGAAAAATGTGATATTCAATTCATAATCTTTCCCCTAATTGCCTATGAAATTATCACTTAAATTTTATTTCCTTAAACTTTTTACTTTTACGTCTGTTTCAGGAGAAGACAAACTAATAAGGTAAAGGGTATAAGATCGTAAACATATGCACTAAAAGTTGTTTTTCTCATTCATTCAACTTTCCAATCAAATGATTCAATGTTGATTTTGTTTTGGTTAACATATGTTTATTTTTTTCACACACGTAGGGTGTGCGCCAATAACTAGTGTTGATAATTAACGTGGAAAAATAAATACAACCATGCTTAGAAGGAACATTGCATATTCAAATTGGCCAAGTATCCTTTTCCATATTACCTTGCATAAGCTGAAATAATAACTAGATATGGACAAGCGGGAGCCCAAAATATATATATAAAGCGACTTTTCCGTACATTACCTGCTTAAAATATAGTTACATTGGAATGTCACGTTGAGATTTACAACTATTGTTAATATATGAAATACTTTTTAAATATAACGGATAGGATCCCAGTAACAGTAAGAGAGCATTCCAGACTATTCTCGGCTCTTCGACCGTGTCCCGGCTTGCAATTACAACTAAATTAGCTTTTACTTTACAATATTTTATCAATAAAGCAAAAAGTAGCCCCCTTCTCTTACAAAGAAAAAGCAGCACCCCAAAGGGAAGGACGGGGTCTTTATCATACAGATTCATTTCGATCGATTCTTCCCATGATATAAAGGAAAATAACGGTAGGGTTATAAGTACAATAATAAAAAGATTGGAAGTGCTAGGTATTTATTCAATTAACTAAATTATAAATTGATGGGTTAATTGAATTCGACAGACAAAGTGCCGCTTTATAGTCACCTCAACCCCTAATATGATGGAATAAATTATGTACGTAGTGTATTGCAGATCGAATTTAGAATTTTTTTTTTTTTTGCCCATGAATATTGAGGCCTCAAGTTATTGAAAAGTCATAAATGGGAACTCGTTCAACGTCCTCAATTATATTCAGGAGCGACAGTCATGGACTCCTCCTACTACCTAATTGACGTAGTTAGCATATTACAAAGTCATCCATCGTGATATACTTGGCTCCAAAAAAGTCATTTTTTCAAAATAATAATAAGGAAACAAGAAAATTACGATTTCTTGCATTAGAAAGTAGGCAATTCTATAGCTGACAAAGTTTCGATTCGCTTCTGACTGAAGTGAATCGAATCTTGAATACTAAACGTTGCGGGGAATACCTCGAGACATATGATAAAACTATGAATCATCAACGAAATTCGTTGTCTACTATTCATGAGTGTGGTAATTTGATTTAGAAATGACTGAGATATTCCACCTAATGGATTCAAACACGATTCAAACCCTGATCCACGTAGGCACAAAGTGATCCAAGCCAACTTAAACCTTTTTTTTTCTGTTTATATTTAATTGCCGAACTATTCGAATCGGTTCATTGGTATCCGACCCGTTTATAGTACCCAAGTTAATTAAAAATTGACTTACCAAAGAATGGTAGGTGCATCAACCCATTAGAGCTTCCTCCTTACTTACCTTATTCAAATCTTTCCCTTAAACACACAAAATGTAGTTATATATTCAAAGTTCTATCCATACGTCATCATATTTATTTATTTTTGTTTATTTATGTAACGCCCACAAATCGCCTGAGTGGTTCATAGGACACCTATTGGGAAACTTAGATAAACCCAATATCAGTTGGTTTGAAGTTGGAAACTAACTATGTCGAAATTAATTACTAATAGCTACCTGTAATTATATTTATGTCATCGCTTGTGTAGTAGTGGCCACCAATGACAGCAACCTCTAAGCCTACTCTTTGAATTGTTTTTCTCTGGTTAGGGTTTTGCTGCTGAAAATATTCATATAAACTTAGTTGAGTTTTCAAGGGCATGAAGGGTATAATCTCGGCTGATGACATCATTGTAAGGAATTCCTCCAAGTTTGTCTCGGCCGAGATCGAGTTTTTTAAAAGAAGTGAACTTGAGATGATGAGGAATTTGCTTCAGAAGCTGCAAAGCACTGATCACAGGACATAAGATAGAAAAACCAAGTATTTCACCATTTTTGATAGCAGAGGCCATCAATGACGACAACCCTAGTGTGTTCATAGATCCAATACAAGAGAAGAAGCTGCATTGATTTTATTACGTCATTACTACGATACTTCAAAAACTAGAATGCTCGTTCGACATAGCAATGCCGCCGTCAACTTCAGAACAATTTGTATGAACGGAGCTCTCTCGTTGCTTGTTGTTTCCTGAACATAGGAATCGGAAAACATTTTCGGGCCATGAAACAACTATTTCGAAGACTATCTTGAATCTAATTGTCATGACATTTCGAACAACCTCTTGAATCCACAATCATCTAATTTGAATTCGAGTTCTGTTCGAATTCGAATTGGACTCAACCCGAGTTCAAATTAAACAAGAATTGCTGTTAGAATCAATGTTGCAAAAATCGGCCTAGGCAGCCGATTAGGCGCCGCCTAGGCGAATAGAGCCTAAACGGGCCACTTAATCAGCCGCCCGACTAGTCGGCCGATTATACCGAAAAATCGGCCAATTAGACCGCCGATTTGTTATTTTTAAAAAAAATTAAACTTAAATTTTTCTAATGAATGATAAACTCGGCTAAGCAGGCAACAACCCACCTATTTGAGCCCATCTATATGAGCAAAGCATGTAATATATTCAAAGTTGTGGTGTGCTTTATATGGAAAGCATATTTGGCTTTCTTTGCACAACCCATCCGGTGTGAGACATCAAAGTTTGATGCAGATTGCTTTGTTTGGCCAATCACAAAAACATATTAGAATTGAATTAAAAATTATTAAAATTGAAATGAAATATATTAAAACTGAAATATTAAATTATATAAACTAACATATATAAATTGAAATATAAAAACAACAAACTTAAATAACACTTACTTAAACTAAAATATTGAATGTAAAAATTTGTTTAGATGTTTGGAAAAATTTATAATATTGGTATACTTGACCTATAGAAAAATACCAATAAAATTTGATATACAGACTAATTTCTGCCTAGTTACCGCCTAGGCCCCGCCTAGGCGCTAGGCCCACATCGGGCGCCTAGCGAACTTTACAACATTGATTAGATTGAACTTCTCTATTACAATTTACTGAAAACTTCGGAAATGAAAAATTATAACACGAATCGGAAAAGGTTGTTGATTGACGTTCGCATGGGCAAGTCATAAGGAGGTCTAAACAATAAATATTTAATACGAGTCTTCCGAGTTTTCCATCCGTTAACTCAGCAAAGCCCCACATATAAATTCCAAACATATGATGACCTACAAATGAGGTTTTCATTACAAACCAACTTTTTCTAGGCATGGTTAGGCTTCACAACGAGGGACAAGGATCATACTCTTCGCCATGTTCCCTCCGGAGATCCCTATATATAATTACCAAATTACCCCCTTAGTAACATCTAAAACCTTAACTAAATACCCCAAAAATTCTCCCTAGCAGTCCCAAAAAAGCTTTATCTCATACGTTTCCAGTGATTGATCATCATCGAAAGTGTGCAAGCTTAGGACGACCTAACATCTCGGCACATTGGATTTACGATGAGGTTGAGAAAATTATACGGTGAATATTAGGCTGCATTTCGATCGAGAAAACGGTGAGGAAATGAAAACTAGAGAGATAATGATTTCAGCTAGCTTTTTCTTAATTTTCTCACCATTTGTGATGATATAGTTTTCCATGGTTTTTCCTTTAAGTTTAACTTAGGTTTAGTTTTATTTTCTTTTCCTCAACTTTTTCTCTTATCACAAGAAAAACAGTTCTCATTTTCATTTCTTTCCTTTCCTCACTAAATTAAACCAAACACACCCTTAATGTAGGACGGGAATTCCCCCGGAAAAAGAATCCCCGAAAAATCCCCTTGTGGAGAATTTTTTCCCCATTTGCTTAATGGAGACGGGCCGCGGTTACCCGATTATTGCGGGGTGGCCCATAGCCCATGTCCCGCCCCGCCACATTCAAAACCTCGAAATGGTGACTATTCACTATCTTATAAATTTGGTTCAGTTCAAATACCAATTGTCTATAAGTAGATACTTATTAAACCAATTGTCTATAAGTAGATACTTATATATGTAATCCGAGACCAATATTTAGAGGGTGTTTGGAGATACTTTCTAGACAAAAGTCCTTTAAAAAAATGGACTTTATGGAAATTTAAAAGTTCATTTTTTAATTTTGATAACGTTTGGCATCTTTACATTTTAAAAGTCCATTTAAATTAGAAGTCATTATTATAATGGTGGAAATATTCTTTTTCACAAGTAAGATTTTTCCACTCATTCACATGGACTTATGGATAAATTAACTTATCAAAAAGTTCATTCACATTAACCACCAAACGCCTCAAACTTTTGTAAATATACCTTTTACTCCAAAATCCATTTAGAATGTTTTTCAAAATGGGACAAGACCCATTTTATTGGAAGCCTAACATGTATTTGAGTCGAATTAATCAAAAGAGAAGTATAACGACTATAATATAACAAGATTCCGAACATTAATCACGATTAATTGCTACAACATCGTTTCCGTGTAGTATTCAACTATCTTTAAAACTGAGAGCAAAAAAAAAAATTCCAATATCACAATGTCACCATTATAACCTCTTTTTGTTGATCACATTTTATATGTTAGAATGATTGTGTGTAATGATATGCAATGATTCTTTTGAAATCCTTAGAACAAAACATAGTAGGTTCGCACACCTCTCCTTTTGCTGGCTGATAAACTCCTTCGCCGCTTATCCCAACGGCTATAAGAATCTTTTGTGCTGTGAGCTAAGGTTATAATCATCACATCATCACTACAAGGAATTCAAGAAAATAATCTAGTAAGATTATGCCGACTTGCATAGTTGATTGTAACCCTATGAAAAGAATATTTAAGTCCCTTTGTCGAATATGTGGACTAAAATCGAGTTGTAACTGTTGCTTGAGTAGATGGTAATAAATGAATCCTTGTATATTTTTTCAAAAATTAAAATTTTATTCGAAAGCATGAAATTGGGAAAAAGAAAACAAACATCAAATAAATTTCTGAAGCAAGTATTGCGATGAATTGCAAACGTTCCATGCAAACCCTCGCTACTGCTAAAAGTATGTGAATATTGTCCGAAGAATCAACATTTATTTATTTGAAACAATAAAAGAAATATGTTGCCTAGCAGATTCCAAAAGATGCAATTGTCAAATTCCCTCTAGGTCGACGCGTTAGTTGATTACATAACTTTCCTTTGTTATACACGGAAAAAATATAATATATTGAAAATTCCTGCTAAAATTAGTTGAGATGTTCGTTGCTTGCAAACTTAAGAAGTCGTCAACGCCAGTTGCATTGTTATTAGTTGTCTACCTTGCTCGATAAAGCGTGTTTTCCCTTTAGTTCAGACGCTTCTTCTTTCTCTTATTTCCCTGCTTCAGTAAGTGATCAGCAGCCGCATCAACTCCACAATGCTGATGCTTTCCTTGAGTAGGCTCATGCTTTATTACCCCCCCTCCCCCCGGCAAGATGGAATGTATAGCTTTATGACTGACAGCTTGACTATCAGCTTCTGCAACATGGGACCAGAAAGTGGTTTGCTTTGAACATCGGCTAGTTGACACTCTGATCACACAGGTAATAACTTGACAGAGCCGTGTCAAACATGATGCCTGATAAAATGACAATCAATTTCTATATGCTTGGAGCTCTCGTCGAACTTGGGATTCGAAGCCATTTTGAGTGGAGACTGATTGTCACAATACACAACTGGTGTCTGCCCATTGCCAAGGCTCAGCTCCAGCAGTAATTGCCTAATCCATAGAACCTCAGAAACCACTGATCCTAATGCTCGATACTCAGCCTCTGTCGAAGATCTGGCTACTGTAGCCTGTTTTTTGGCTCTCCAAGTCACCATGGAATTCCCAAGGAAAGTATAATAACCAACGATGGATTTCCTGGTATCCTTATAGGCTGCCCAATCAGCATCTGAAAAGGCATTGAACTGCAGGTCAGAATCAGAAGAGATGACGATGCCCTGACCTGGAGTTGCTTTAATGTATATAAGCATGTGCTGGGCTGCCATGAGATGTGTTGTCCTCGGTGCTGCCATGAATTGGCTTAGATTGTGGACTGAGAATGTGATGTTTGGTCTGGTGAAGGTTAGGTAAAGTAATCATCCCACCAGTCGCCTGTACTTAAAAGGATTGAGAGAAAATCTCCATCACTACCAGTGAGCTTGTTGCTCGGATTCATGGGCGTTGTTAAGGGCCTGGCTTCGAGATAGTCTGTATCTTCAAGGAGTAGGAGTGCATATTGCCTTTGGCTGAGGCAAATTCCCTCCAGGTTCCTCACAACTTCAATGCCAAGAAAGAATTTCAGGCTGCCTAGATCTTTAATCTTGAAGCGAGAACTGAGAAAGTCCTTGGTCTGCTGCATCATGGTAGTGGAGGGTCCTGCTAGGATGATATCATCCCACGTAGACTAGGAGAATGATCAGATGATCTCCCTCACCATTTAGGAATAGGGTGTGCTCTGACTGCGTTTGCACAAAATCAAATTCCATGACAGCTTCAGAAAACATTCCGTTCCACTTCCGAGAGGATTGTTTTAAGCCATACCTGGATTTGTGCAACTTGCGCACCATCTTCTTTGGTCCTGTTCTGTCACAGTTCTTGTAGAAACCATCTGGTAATTTCATGTAAACCTCCTCTGCCAAATCTCCATTCAGAAATGCATTATTTACATCCATTTGCTGCAAGTGCCACTTGAGTTTAGCTGCCAATGCTAGAATGATCATTATTGTGTTCGGCTTTGCTACTAGAGCAAAGGTGTCGATGTAATACACTCCCTCTCTCTGATCAAAACCCTTTGCTACCAGCCGCGCCTTATATTTTTCCACCTTACCATCAGAATTAACCTTAACTCTGTACACCCAACAGCTGGCTTGCTTCCTTCAGGAAGTTTAACAACTCTCCATGTCCCATTTTCTTCTAGAGCCATGAATTCTTCTTCCATGGCCTTAAGCCAATCTTTGATGTGGATGCCTGGGCATAATTCATCGGTTCCCTTGCCAAAGCCACATTTAAAACAAGTGCCTGATACTGAGGGGAAAATTTGTGGTAGGACAAAACATTTGTCAGCGGGTATGTGACTTGGCTTCCAATAGCCTGTTGCAGTCATAATCCCTCAAGTATGCAGGCTGTCTTGGCACTCTCGATGACTTTCTTGGGTGCTGAGAATCCAATGTGGGAACACTGGTGTCTGGTTCAGCAAATGCAGGTTCTTCTGGATTCTGAGGAACCAAAATGTTTTCCTGCTCTGCCTGTATAGGCTCTGTTGGATCCTCAGGAACATGATGATCAGTGCTTACAGCTTTCTCTTGGATTCCAAGGCATGTATCTGATGATCTTGGCAGGACTAAAGTTGAGAAAGGGTCTTCTGAGGTTGGACAGATTCCTCTTTCCTTTAATGGAAATTCATCCTCCTTGAAACTATCATCCCTTGAGAGAAAAATTTCCTTGGTCTTGATGTCCATTATTTTGTAGCCTTTCATGCCATTGGGGTAGCCTATGCATCCCCTTGTTCGAGGATCTTATTCCTATTAGTTGCAAGAGTATAACATAAGCACAAGGAACCAAAGGCTCGTAGCTGGTTATAGTTAAATGTTCTTTGGAATAATATTTCATATGGGGATTGATTAGCTAAGTTCACTGAGGGAGTTCTTAATAAGAAATGCTGCAGTCAAAACACAGTCAGACCAGTACACGATTGGCAATTCAGACTGGAAAATAATGACCTAGCAACATTCAAAAGATGTTGGTGATTTCTGTTGTGGGGTTTGAACACAAGATAAATATGGATGAATTCCCTTGCATTGTCGCAAGAGAACTGAGTCTCAACCATATTAAAAAAAATAAGTCAGAACTGTGTTTGCATCTGATTTATATCTGATCATGAAAGCCAGGTAAACCTGTAGTGATCATCAACAATGGTAATGAAATATCCGTGTCCTAGATGTGATGGCGTGTGGAATGGGCCCCAGATATCACAATGCACTAAATCAAATGATGAAACACACTATTTTATTGTTGCTTGGAAATGGGCTCCTCTTCTGATTTGCAAGAGGGCAAATTTTACAGAAATCTTTCTCATGACTGAGATTATTACCAATAGTACTACTAAGGATTTCTAATACCTTATCTGAAGGGTGGCGTAATCTATTGTGCCATAATGTTGTAGACATCTTATTCAGAAAAACATGCTAGTTCTCGCAGCACATTTCCAGAGCAGGTGCACTCTGGATCACATATAGACCTGCAAGTTCATCACCCCTGCCAATCGTTTGGTGGAATTGATCCTGCATCACAAGAACATTAGTTCCAAGATAAAAGCTAAAACTTTATTTGTCAAGCAGCTAACTGAGATAAGGTTGAAATGAAATTGAGGCACTAGCAGAACATCAGCCAATGTAATGAACTTATTTATTACTGTTGTCCCTGCTTTATTTACCCTCATGATAATCCTATTAGGCAGAATGACATTTCATTCCTGAATGTCATGAAGGAGACAAAAGATATTGATTGCCACAAACATGCCTTGTGGCCCCGGAGTCCACTAACCAAACTCCATGGCTAGTCAGACTGGGTAAGTTATGAGCTAACCAAATACCCGAACTCTTTTCAGCTAAATAGGTACCTGAATTCCTTTTTACTTGATGGGATAAGTCTGCAATGCCATTAGCTGAGTTCTTGACAGACTAATTAATCAAGTCCTTGAGGCTCTGCTGGAATGTTGTGAGTTGAAGTTGAACCATGGCATCATCAGAGGTTGACTCAGTGGCTGGTGAGCATGCTGTCCCTGCCTACCAACTGTGTCAGTCATTACTTGATTGACCCTATTTCCCTGGAATCTTGGTCCTTGCCTAAATCCTGGTGGGAAACCATGAACCTGATAACATGTATCAATGGTATGACCTCTCTTCTGACAATGAGTATACAATAGCCTCACAGTGTCCTTTCATTGAGTGTAGTGCTCTTTTTTCCTGCTTCTTGATCAGACCTGGCAGCTAACATGGCCATACTGCTGAGCTGATCCTTGGGATTCCTTGAGACCCCAATGCCTACTAATATCTATTTTTCTTCTTGGATCAACAGTGAGAAAACTTTGTTGATCATGGGCAGTGGGTCCATGAGCAAGATCTGCCCCCTAACCTATGAAAAAGTGTCATTCAGTCCCATGAGGAAAAGACATACTCCTCATTGAGGTAGTCTTTGATCTGATGCCTCCACAGGTACATTCACACGGTGGTCTGTAATTAGGCAATTTGTCCCACAAAGTCTTGAGTTCGATGAAGTAAACTGATATACTATTTGATCATTGCCCCAAATTGATCAACTCTGTCTTCAATTGGAACACTCTCGGTTTATTTGTCTGACCAACTCTCCTGCAAGCCACACCTCTCTCACAGGCGAGCTATTTAGTATGCTTGTAGAAATGTCCTTAGAAACAGAGTTGATCCACGAAATGACCATGCTGTTATTCCTTTTCCAGGCGCTGGGCTGGTTCTGAGTTGCAGTCGGATCTTGAGGATCGTCGACTGGAATCTTGAGGTCGCTGTTGACAAATCCCTCTTTATTCCTACCTATCATGACAATCATCATTGCACGGCTCCAAGAAAATCTTCTTACAATGTGTCCATTCGTTGTATGTGCATGTTACGATGTTCGATTTTCTGATGAGATACGATGACTATCCATTCTACGGTTGATAGTTTTTGAAAATGTGTTCCCATGTAAAAGTAAAACACTAAGCGATGGATGTTCTAATGAAAAGATTTCTATCGAAGTCGATTTGCTCTAGAAAAAGAAGATATCAATGAAGTCTTCTATGAAATGGTTTCACGGGATTCAGCAAATTGTATGAACTTCAGTGAACTTCTATGAAATGCTTAAGGGAATGATGAAGAGCCACATCGAAGCAAAAGGATTAGAACAAAAAAATCCGTTCGGTCCTAACTTCACGGCCTATATCTTAAAAATTGAAGGGGTATAATATTCTCTAGTCCTGATGCTCTATTATGGAAAGAAGTCGTCAATAGTCAAAGCGAATCCATCATGATAATACATGGGAATCAGTAGATCTCCCTTCTACTACCAAATGATGGGGGTGTACGTGAATATTTGAATGTAAGTTTAGGCGAATGGATCAATTGATAAATATAAGGCCGTAGTTGTCATAAAAAGATTCAAACATAAATTCGGCTATTCAATTTGCTTAAGTTGAAAGCTATTGTCCGCGTAATGACACTCTATATTATTATTCATCTAATTCTAACTAGGGCTCTTAAAAACAACTAACCCGGCACAAATTGCACCTGAAAATAGCATGTTTGTGTTAGCATTTTCAGTCTGTTTAAGTAAATGGGTAAACCCGAACCTAACACAATTAGTAAGTCGGCCAAGTTAGGGTTTTTAGAATTTTCAACCCGAAACCAACCTGAAATGAACTTATCAATCCATTTAACTTGAATAATATAAACTAATAAAATATCCTTAATATAAATGAAATATAAGGAATATTTCTAACCTAACCCTAATTTCTATCTCAAATTGAAGAGAGCATGGCAAAGTTCGAGTCAAATATTTTCGGCTCCGAATGATACTTGATGACTATGAAATAACTAGATATTTAATTATGTTTTGTGAAATTTTTGTTATTTAGAACTTTATTGTTGTTTAATTATGTTGATAAACAACTATTTTATTTCTCTATTGTTTTGTTTGATTTGAATTTATGATTCTGTTTAAATAGCTTTTATTTTCTAATTTTTAACGAGTTGGCGGGTTAATGGGTTAGATATGGTTTAAAACAGTTCGTTGAGCTCGATTCTTCACTGCAAAAACCTGGAGCCATTTTTCTTAAGTTTTAACTCAGTCTTGTTCAATTCTTTCATCTCAGTCATCAGAGTTTAACTCACAAATCTCAAAAAATTAGTCGTAGGGAATTTCTAAGACAACGTCTAGGCGAAACCCTACAAGTCTTGTTGAATCCACAAACCAATTAGCAACGGAAAGAGTAGCCCATGAGTACTATGACAAACTTTAATTAATCATTGTTTCTAGTTCGTTTGGGAATGATATTTAACATCCCAGTGAAAGTTTGTATGTTTGGATTTTCAAAAAGTAATGCATCTTATTGAATTTCATTAACGCAATGGAATTCACTATTGCATCTTAATCGTAATCTACGTTAGAATCTCAGTGTCTAATGGGATCAAGAGACTGCGGACAGAAGCATTAGTTACTCACGATACATGTATTTGATATGTATGTACAAAAAATGTTGTATATTCTCTCATTTGGGCAGACTTTGATAGATTCTTCCTATCACACATCAGAAACCTAATATCGAGAGTGGAGAGCCTGCAACTCGCCGGAGCCTCCGGGAACGGTCGGAGAAGTTGGCCAGTCAAACCTGAGCTGGAAACTGAAGAAATAAGCTGAAGGAAGTCGCAATGAGCAGCTGCCGTTGGATCTTTGGCGCGCGATCGGAGGATTGAGGTTTAAAGTCAGGAGATTGAATCTCAACCAATGGATGACGCGCGAAGTTTATGAACGGCCAAGATGCGACTTCAGCTGATGATGCGGATGACGGAACTCGGCCATTGGATCAAGATCGGACGACTCAAGTTAAAAGTGGCGTTTCACTTAGAAAGTCATCAAGCGATTATGCTTAAACACGAGAAATGCATGTGCGACGTGGCGTGTTTTGGAGCATTGGATCAGAGCGAAATGATGGCTCAGATTAAATGCAAGACATGAGTTAAGTGTTAAATCTGTTGTACATATATCTGTGTTTAGAGTTCGACTAGCCATCTTTGAGTGTTCAGAAGTTCGTATAGAGTGAGAATCACGGTGAGGTGTAAAACGCAAAAGTTGTAGAGGGCACGATGGTGTGTAACTCTTGTGTTGTGATTAATACGAATGGAAGCTCGGTTGATCCGTGTAGGCCAAAGTTTGGGCCGAACCACGTAAATCTGTTTTTCGTGTGAGTGTGTTTGGGTGCAGAAATTCGATTCGATTGAGCTCCAAAGTTTGGGCCGAACCACGTAAATCTTAAAACACTTCCATAAACATAATCTACAATGAAACCTCATTCGAGAGGTAGCCATCTCCTAACAAGTGGTGTGGTGAGCGTGGAACGAGAGCTTGAATCCCCGAAAAATGTCTACCATGACCAAACTCGAAATGAAGGTGTTCGATGGTGCTAATGATTTTGGACTGTGGAAGCTCAAAATGAAGGCCGTGCTAGTGAAGAAAGGCTTGGAGGAAGCCTTGAAGTCGGATGCAGAAATGGAACCTACCACTTTAACCGTAGCTGCGAAGAAGAAGATCAAAGAAAAAGCTTACTCGGCTATCATACTCAGCCTCTTTGATAGTGTGCTTCGCAATGTTTCCTCAGAGACTTCGGTCGAGGAGTTATGGAAGAAGCTAGACTCGCTTTACATGACCAAATCCCTAGCAAGCAAGTTGTACCTCAGGCAAGCTTTATATAGGTTCCAAATGCAGGAAAGAGAAGCCATTGAGGAGCAAGTAAATCTGTTCCAGAAGTTAGTTCTTGATTTGCAAAATATTGGAGAGGAAATCAAGGATGAGGATCAAGCTCCTTTGCTGCTTTGCTCACTGCCCAAAAGCCATGATTAGTTCAAGGAGGCTCTTCTCTATGGAAGGGAGAAACTAAGTATGGAAGATGTGATGTCTGCACTGAGTACCAAACAGCTAAACACCAGAATTCCATCAAAAACTGCAGCTGAACCAGTTTCTGCTGCTGAGCTGCTTAATGTGCAGAATCAGGCCAAATCATGGAAGAAGGGCAAGGCAAGGAGATTGCTGAGCCTAGGAGGTGCTATCACTGCAATGAAGTGGGACATTTCAAGAGAAATTGCCCAAAACTGCAGAAAGGGGGAAGTGCAAACTCAACTAACTATTATGATGATAGTTTTGAGTATGTTGAGGTCCTATGTCTCTGAGCTCGAGAGGATTGAAGAATTGATTCTAGACTCTGTCTCTAGCTTCCATATAACCTGCAAAAAAGAGTGGTTGCATGACTTCAAGGACCTAAGAGGAAAAATGTTAAGGTGGGAGATGGAAAAAGCTTCGACATTAGTGGCTATGGTTCGATTCGAATGACGCTTGCAAGTGGGGTGTTGAGCATCCTCAAGGATGTCAGGTATGTTCCTGAACTTAAGAGGAATGTCATATCCATTAGTGATTTGGATAGGAAAGGATTTAACACACAAATAGCAAGTGGGAAAATTCTGGTAAAAGGGCAGGGGAGGCTGATTCTGCAGGGGAAAAAGGAGGCAGTGTATCTACGTTCTTGGGGTTGTTCTGTGGAGGCAAACGCACATCATGAAATTAGAAAATGTGCTGGTTCTAAAGGCGTGCGAGAGGAGCCACAGAAAACTCAAGAAAAGATGGAAATAGATGGCTCAAAAGTGAAGCTCAAACCAACAGTTTTGAAACCTGCTACAGATTCTGGGCTGGTTGAGATGGGTGACGATGTTTTTGAGCCCGAGATGGATCTATTCGAGCCAAGTGATGAAGGAACCTCTAGACCACATGGCAGGGAAGGTTCTGAGATGGAGAATAGCTCAAGCATTGGGGAAGATAACAATGGAAACCCGGTGGCAAGTCGGGTAGAAAAATCTGAAAATTCTGTTTTTGCTAAAACTAAAGATAGCTGTTTTCAGATTTCAGTGCAGATGCTGTTTGGATGCAAGGAATGGCAAGAAGCAAATGTTATCTAGCCGGAGAAGACTCTGTAAGGTGGCTCACGAGCCAAACGAAGGAACTGAGCTCAAGAATTCGAGTTGATTCCAAGTGAGAAATTTCAATCCTACTTGGGGTTGGCAAGTTCACTCTAGAGGCTCCCAGCTCCTAAGGGAGCTGGCTGATCAACCGAGCAAGAGCGTATTGATTGAGGTGGAGCTTTGAGGGGATTTCGAAGCTGACAAAGATGATTAGCAGAAACAGAAAACAGAGGTGGGCTATTTTTTGGTGAAGTTTGGGCGAAATTTGCCAGCGTGTTTAGGCTGCTATGAAGATTCCAGGAGTTGGAATTGCGAGCTTGCAGTCTCGAGGTGGAGTTTGTCGAGAATGGCGAGCCTGTAACTCGCCGGAGCCCCCAGAAACGGCGGTAGAATTGGGCCAGTCGAACCTGAGCTGGAAACTGTAGATATAAGCTGAAGGAAGTCGCAATGAGCAGCTGTCGTTGGATCTTTGGCGCGCGATCGGAGGGCTGAGGTTTGAAGTCAGGAGATTGAATCTAAACCAATGGATGACACGCAAAGTTTATGAACGGCCAAGATGCGACTTCAGCGGATGATTCGGATGATGTATTTCGGCCATTGGATCAAGATCGGACGGCTCAAGTTAAAAGTGGCTTTCACTTAAAAGTCATCACGCGACTTATGCTTAAACACGAGAAATGCATGTGCGACGTGGCGTGCTTTGGAGCACTGGATCAGATCAAACTGATGGCTCAGATTAAACGCAAGACATGAGTTAAGTGTGAAATCTGTTGTACATGTTAGGAATCGCGCACATAATCGAAGTATTACACGCAGCAGAAATTAAAAATTTTATATCAACATATCAACCGATTCCGACAGGATCCATGCGAATTAAAGCCTAACTAGTTCGTAGAGATCATACCTGATATTATCTTGAGACGACTACGTAGCTAAATACCAAACGTATGGTATCTCTACCGATATCCACCAAGAACTCGATCAAAGAATCGTCCTTTCTCCGGCTAGAAAATACTCGGACGATGTATCTTAATTCACTAATACCCAAGAGCTCGTAATTATTAAAGAAAAGGGACGATTTTGTAGGGTCTCGGCTCCCAATTTTATACACCTATCAACCATAGGATAAGATCTTCTAATATCTTTATTATATTAGTAAAAGATCATAACATTATTATAATCGATAGTTAGTGCAATCAACCCTCACTATTATAGCAACATAACGTGGGATCAAATCCCATTCAATATTGATAATTTCCTTGCATGTTCTATTGTGTGATTTTAGAAGCCGATCTCCTACCACTCAATCCTTTTCATCTATAAATTAATATTCAAATATATATCAAATATATATTTAATATAAATTCATCATATATTATACGAGTCTCATTTATTTTGTATCATATGATAATCAAATAAATCTTATAATTAATTTGTCATCATATTTACATCTCCATGTAACATACAAAATTTAATCTCTTTGATCTTTTTCTTTTCGATGTGACCCAGTAGGATCCATGTCACGTGGCAATAGAATTAGATCCAATTCTAATTCTATAAATCATAAGCGGTATCTAGCAAATACGTTAAGGCTACCCAGGTGACACAGATAATAAATATCTCAAATACGAATCATCATCCTTAAGCAGTAACTGCCCGTGTCAATTCCTTGTCGCATAATATCCTAAACAAGTTCAAGGTAGGAATGTGTCATCCTCGCAACTTATTTATTTCTTGATTCCAAAAGTTTATCGTAAATATGATTACTCTTAATCACATTGAATGCATTACGATATCACCTTTATCAAGGGGCCCATGGATATTATCACTCATGAAATGAGGGACAAAATATTCTTGATGAACATAATCCACTGCACTAGTCACGCTTGTCGTAACACCACCCGTATGGTTACCTTTTACGGCTAACGTTGAGCGATACTAACAGACACTCATTTCTAGTGTTGAAAAATGAACATATCATATTATAGAATTCAAGACACGTATGAAACATTAATGACACAAACACAATCTATAATATGTTTCATTTGGGGTCTATCCGATTATCATAATCTCCATTATATATCTGTGTGATTAAATTGATAACTCTTTATCAAATAGTTTGCAGAATATAACTATCATTTAATCCACACATTAATCTTAAACACGATAATTAGTGTTCCATGCTAAAAATCAAGATTAAGGATAATTTAGAGTAAATATTATTTAATTCAATATGGAATTCTACAATCTAAGTCATCGACTTAAATGACCCATAAATAATTAATTTACCCAAGGAACAAAATGATATAAATCATTCAATTCGTGAAAATAAAAAGCGCAACAATATAAATATTGGCTTTTTGATCACAATACTAACAGTACATATATCAGTGTTTAGAGTTCGACTAGCTATCTTTGAGCGTTCATAAGTTCGTAAAGTGAGAATCACGGTGAGCTGTAAACACAAAAGTTGTAGAGGGCACGGCGGTGTGTAACTCTTGTGTTGTGATTAATACGAAAGGAAGCTCGGTTGATCCGTGGACATAAGCCAAAGTTTGGACCGAACCACGTAAATCTGTTTTTCGTGTGAGTGTGTTTGGGTGCAGAAATCCGATTCGATTGAGCTCCAAATAGCTCAACTCGATCTTAAACACTTGCATAAACATAATCTACATTGAAACCTCGTTTGAGAGGTAGCCATTTCCTAACACTAACAAACTAGCAGAAAACGCCATGTTAACGTCCTCTTCATTAGATACATTGGATAAACCGAACGCCCGAGCATCGTGTCATTGCCCAACATTTGTTTTATATAAACAAGGCATCGGTTTCTCTATATAGCAAGAAAGTGGTACCCTTTACGACCGATCTACCAAAAAAAGCAAAAAAGAAAAAAAAAACTGAAAAGAGATTTAAGAAAATGAGCCAATATCTTAACACCAATATCATTATCGTCATCACCATATTGTCACTGCTGATTTTCACTGCTGTGAAAGGTACCCCAAACACAAGCATTACAAACATGGCATGCAACCATGCAAGATGGGAACCAAACTATCCATATGGAACGCTCGTGGAGCAAATGCTTAACGAGCTAGCAGTAGATTGTGTGCGCGGGCCTGAATAGAGTAATGGACTACCATTTCGGCTGACCGATTAGTGGCTTACGGATATTCGTGTTGTAGTAACGGAGATATGAGTGTTGAGGACTGCAGGAACCTTGTCTCGGGTTGTCCCTTTTGCGAGTTTGCTTTTGTTGTAATGGAGGATTGTGAGATGAAATACTCCAACCAGGAGGTTGTAGATGGCAATTCATGGTTCAAAGTTCGCTATAAATATATATATAATATATATATATATATACATTATAAAGGCGTAGGGGGATATGAACAGTGTTTTGGTCGTAATCTATTTCTCGCGAGTATATCCTACTTAACCTATATTTCTCGTAATTATGACCTATTTATCGTATATTTCATTTTATCACGTTACTCTTCTTCCACTACAAGCAAACGACGTCGTATGATTTGGCCCTTCGAGCCTCAAGGTCATTGCAGCCCCGAGGATAGACCAGACCAGTGATATTCATAAACCACAATAATTTGGCTCATGTGATGGCAAATAATCGGCTTGGATTAACCAAGCAAGATTCATTTTTGAAAAATGATCGAACATCATGACGAAATTGCAGGAGCACAAACCCAAAGAATCTCTAATAATATTTCTCACCTCGGGGAATCAACAGTGGTGATAGACCGTCAAATTCAGTGAACTGATGGCTGTAGCGGCGGAGAAGCGGTGGCTGCAAAAGACGGACGAAATATTCTTGGTTAGTTACGTATATTTTCTCGAATGCTGTGATTCCAATTTGATCTCCTTTGTCGTTGATTGCTGAAAGGGTTCCTCATATGGCGTTAGTTAATTGTGATAATTTGTTGATTTAGCTCACTTTCGTATTTGGGAGCTAATCATCTGATTTTCTTAGTTTGGTATCGATGTTTGATCTCTTTGCGAGTATCAAAGTTATTTTGGTTTAGTGAATCGACACACATGGCTTGATATTCTTGAATTGATCAACATATTCCATGTTGATAAATGGTGGATGTGTTGTCTATGCAAATAACTTGAATATAATCTCATAATCGACACAGTCATATGTAATTCAGTGATCATTAAAGTCCATCCACTTCTAAAGTCGAAGCCCCTCGGGCTGGTATAGCATGAAGGTGGCCCATGTGACATCAATTTGTTCCGATATAGCTATACTTTATTGAAGTCAACAGTATTGTTCATTGATCTTTAATTAATATCAAAGAGATTGGCTTACCTTGGTCAGTCACGTTGTTGGAGGAAAGAAAATTCGATTCCCTGATCAATAGTTGGTGCTAAGATACAAAAGCAGTCATAAACGATGGAATTAAGCTCGATCTCGGCCATGCATTCTCGTTGGAGAAGGTAAAACCATCGTCTTTTCTTGTAAATGATTTTACTTTACATATGTTATCTTATCAGCTTAACACGAAGTCAGATATGCGTGTTACTTGCACGAATAGCCCACAAGTAATATGCGTGATGACAAAGGATCAGTTCAAGAAGATGTAGGGTTCGCAGCGTGTTGGGGCTCGAAGAAATAACAATCAAAATTATAAGCTTTAATGCCTGTTCGCTTCAAGTTGACTATATGGTCATTTGTCGTCGTGCCTTGTGCGCGGCACCGAAATTCTAGTATAAATATATAGGTGTGTGTGTTACGTGGTGTCCCATCTTCTGTTGGGATCAAATAAAGAGTCCTTTCTTTCGTCATAATATAAAACATTTGTACGTTGTAAGAGGTCTGAGTCCATGAGTGTCATGACATGACATGCTTTGGAGAAATGAATAAAACACTTGATTTATTTGTGAGTTCGATGATTTTGTGACCAACTCCTACTTGATCATACGTTTGTTACGAAGAACGACAATTTTAGTTTGATGATTTTGTGACCAACTCCTACTTGAATTGGTAAGTGTATGATGATCAAATATATGGATATCTCGCACATTGCGATCCCCGAAAGTTGAGGCCGATAAATTATGGATCTCTTATACCGATATTATTTTCCTCAAGAATAGCTGATATGCTATTATATAATCCAAGACCAGATAAACATGATGAAACAACTTGAATTATCACTAGTACAGAAACAGGAATTGGCGTCGGCACTCTGGGCGTCCGTTGTGGAACAACCTACGCGCGAGACATATTAAATTTTTTATTTTTATTTTTTTTGGTACTATGGGCGACTGTTAGCTAGCAACAGACGCCGATGGTCTACGGGCACATTTGGCGTCGGTTGTCGCGTAGTAAAGGACGCTGGAAGTTTTCCTTTTTCATTTTTCTATTATTTTTTACCTTTAGCAACAGTCGCCGATGAGTTTTTTCGTTTTTATTATTTTATTATTTTTTTACCTTTGGCGACTGTTTCTATGCACAACAGTCGCCGGTGATTTTTCCATTTTTAGTTTTTTTATTATTTTTGACCTTTTGCGACTGTTACTTAACACAACAGTCGCCGATGTCCTTTTTATTATTTTTTTATTATTTTGACCTTTGGTGACTGTTGCTCCTTACAACAGTCGCCGATGAGTTTTCTTTTTTTCTTTTTTATGTGACCTTTGGCGACTGTTACGCGAAACAACAGTCGCCGATGATAATAAATTAAATAGTGGCGGAATTTTCAAATTTCAAACAAATTTGGGGAAATATTATAATTTAACTTTTTATTTTATTTTTACTTTTTAAACCCTAAGTTCCTCATTCTATTTCACTTCTTTCTTTTTCATCCCTTTCTCCCACTTCTTTTCTACTTTCTGGGCTACCTTTGTGCGACCATCGTGAAGGTTGTGGCGGTGCAGGTCTTTTAGGTAAGGAAAGGGATGGCAGTGAAGGGGATTTCGGCGTCGAAATAAGGGGAAGCGATGGAGTTTCGAGTTTGAGCAGAAGGTTCGAGGGCAAGCTCGTCGGAGCTCTTCGATGCACCGTGTGGGGAGTTTCTAAGCCGAGCTTGCGGTCGGAATTTAGGGCGTTGGTGGAGAGATTGGAGGAGACTTTGTTTTCTGTAAGTTTAGATCTCTTTTTTCTTTCTTTGTTGGAAAGCTCCTGTTAGGTGTTCGATGACAGTTCCATGAGAAGTCGGACTAGTTTTTCTTCTTGTTCTGTAATAATCAAGAGCGCTTTGTGGTGTTCTCTATGAAACAGCTTTCGATGCACATTGGAGTGTACATTCAACATCAGAAATTGAAACTTTTTGCTTGTAAGGGAGCGATGAACAAATGAATGCATTGGTATGGTGTAGCTGGCTTGAGTGGTGCAAGTTGTCTGCCAGGCGAGAGGACAGATCTGGCTGCGCGAGAAAGCTCGGGGCGAGTCTGCGGCGAGGCATCCTTTTTTTAATTTTTTCTTTTACTTTCGGCGACTGTTGTTAGCTAGCAACAGTCGCCCATGCCTTTATTTTTTGATTATTTTTACTTTCGGCGACTGTTGTTTGCTAAGAACAGTCGCTGGTAGCTTGGCTATCGGCGACGGGTAACAACAGACGCCAATGACCGGACCTATTGGCGTCGGTGCTCCCGACGTTGGTGAGCAATGGTCACCCTTTACTTATAACAACAATTGCCAAAGGTGGCAACTGCACTAGTGTATCTTAGTAGCTTAAAGCCAATGACAATCCAACTCTAATAGTTTTCGAGAATTCGAAAAATCATTGTTCAATGAAAGTCAAAATTGATTTGAACATAAATTTGCATTTTGTGTATTTATTTGTAGGCTACCTCACCAAAATTGATATGTAATGAATGAGAAATAGTTACTAATTAATATGTAAGGAAGGAATGTGAATCCAAAAATAAAAAAATAAAAAATAAAATAAAAAGAACTTTAAAGTTTTACCTATCTTATATTTTATGGAGCCATTAACTTAGTAAGTCCAAATACATGAAGGCGCGAGTAGGTGAACCTGCGAGCCCGTGACGTGCCAGTGCGTAATGGGCACTTTGACGGCTCAATTTGAATGTCGCGATCAACACTAAGAAGCTTACGGTTGTGTTTGGATTGAGGAAAACAGTGAGGACAAGAAAGCTAAAGAGAATATGGTTTTCAAGGGATTTTCCTACATCTTCCTCACCATTTAGTGAAGAAGATGATTTTCATGATTTTTACTTCAAACTTTGTTTAAGCTTTCTGATAAGTTAGGATTTTACTTACATTTTATACTCATAAACTTGCATTATTTGATTGTTGGACATCTAAATACCCTTGAATAACCCACTTTGTTTAATTATCATGGTTTGTAGGCATCAAGGCAAAAAGAACCGAAAACGACAAGTTTCACACATGAACGAGCGAATCCGACAAAGTAAAGCCACACCAACGGCCTTGGAAGACCTAGCCGAGGGCCGTGAGCGCTTACGACCAAGCCCACGACCGTGGGAAACATGCAAGAGGCCATAGGACACGAGCCCACGGCCGTGGGGAGTTGTTCAATAGGCCGTGGGAGATTCTCGAGCTCTCTGTTCGAGGCCCATGGCCGTGGAGGCCTATAAATGACACCGTGGTCACCTCATGAGCTCTTTGCTCGATGTCCACGGCCGTGGAAACCTTAGCAAGAAGCCGCGGCAACCTACTCTGCCCGAGAGCCATGGCCGTGGAGAATCCATAAGGAGGTCGTGGTTGTCTAAGTTCTCTGCCTGAAATTTACGCCGTGGAAGAGGCCATGACATACGTTTATGCCCTCTTCCTGTATCCCACGCCGTGGGAGCCCCATGCATGTTACTGTGGGGAGCTTTGCAAGGCAAATATCTCAAGTCCCGTAAGTCCCACGGCCGTGGGCCCCTTTGCAAGCGGGCGTGGGGAGAACGTATATTCTATTTTGGCACTGAATCTACTTAATCTTGGACCGAATTTGGTGAGATCAAATTCAATTCGATATCTTTCATATCCTATTATAAATAGGGACTAAAGAAGATCCAAAAGGGGGACTTTTGAAGGCCAAGAAACTAGAGAAAGCTAAGAGCGATTCCGAGGGTCTCGCGTTTCTCCTTCTTTCACACGACACGTTGTGCGATGCGTGACGACTCGAGCATCGTGAGGGGCGAATTATACACCTTTATTACCTCATTTCCAACAATGTTTTCCTTCGATTCGTTGGTTATCGCCATGATAGCTTAATTCCTTTTGTGACTATTGCCATGTTAGGCCAGATATGATTAGTATTAATGCTTTTCTTATTCTATTTAATCATTTGGGTCAAGTCATGTATTCTTTTTTGTGCTTCATGTGCATGCGTGTGATTGACCTTCATACGTATGATCCTTGATTGGTTTATAAGACAAACTAAGTGATTAAACCGATTAGAACAAAACTCAGATACCACAACGTAAAACCGACCATACATGGAATTCGGTTTTGCATGTGTGGTTCCAGAGACCTTAAATATATAGTTGACTGGTTCTCTATTCACGTTGGGTTGCTATTGCGGGACAAACGAGTAACACGTATTTCAGGAAATTGTACCTTGATTATGTTCATGTCTGTTAAATAGAATTGATTGCATGAAGGCGTATGATTGATCCGTGCCTAGCATGTGCCGTGGTCTCTCGTCGTCAATTCATCTTTATCTCATTTGTTTAAGGGGATTTCACACACAAAAAAGTAGTAAACCCTTGTACCTTTGTACGATTACCGAAAAGCAAGAGCACTTATGTTGGGGAGAAACTTTATCTTACCGGCGAGTCAGACTTGTATCTCAGACTTACTATTAAGTTCATGTATTCCAGGTAGACATATTATGATATACAGACAAACCTTATGCACAACAATAGCTTATCATACAAACTACAACACTTGCATATAGCAAGCTAGCAGCTAGCAGCTAGAATCTGTTCAGACAAATTGTCATTTTTAAACATAGTACTGTTACAATAAGGTCAAAACCATCTACTTTTACCCCTTGTAGTCATTTACTCTTGCAACTCGATTGTTCGGGAAAGTCGTCTTAATCTCATCCTCCTACTCCTCACGTGAATTTGGTGTGCTTTACTTATACACAAAACCTACTAAGATCCAAAAACCCTTCAATTAATTCATTGAGTTACGATATTTTGCTATTTGCCATTGGATTTTTGGTAAGTTCTATCGCCAGTATCTTCTGTCAAAGCTTAAGAAGAAGAAGAGTGATGATAAGGGCCACAAGATTCCAAGAGGTGGTTGTCGGAAATTTATAAAATGATGGGCTTTACAAATTGGTGTTGATGAATGAGAAAAAATTAATTTGATACTCCTTATCTATAAATGTGGTTTTTATTTGTTTACATTATACTACATGTGTGTTGCTTACATGAGCGCAGGGGGCGACGCAAATCTGAAGTGGTCCCGATATCATATGGATGTAACCTAACAAGTTTAAAAGCAGACACATATGTTGACTAAAATGTTGAACCAACACACATACCAACATTCAGGACCAGAACGTTTTAACACAGAGGAAAAAATAGAACTTAGTAGTAAAAGACGACACACACGAGATATTCATTTAGGGAGCAAGTTCTTCAACTTGCTGCGAGCCTCATGACAAAATTCCACAACAAAAATATATTACAAAAAGAACAATTATCGAAGATAGTAAACCAAACCTAAAAAGATTCGTAGTGATCCTAAACCTTTGCTAAAAAACCAACGTCTAGATATAAGTCCTAGACTAAAATGGAAAGAGTAAAGCTAGGCATAAAACACTAAAAAGATGAACACTCTCTTCTTTTCAGATCTCGTTCGCTCGTATATTCGTGTGTTCGCCCTTCTCAAAAGTTACTACGTGAAAGCTCTATTGTGGCAGCTCGAAATCTCCATTATTTATAGTCTTGGCTCCCTCTGGAATTGGTAAAAGATCTCTTGAGAATCTCCAAAATATCTCCTTGAAGATCTCCTCAAATATAGTACATATTTGAGTTCGAATCTTCTCAAGTTATTGGTTGATCTCATATCTTCCATTTATGGTAGATGCAATCTCCTATTTTGGGTAGAAAGGATGTGATCTTCATATCTTCTACTGTTGGTAATTGCATCTCTTATATTGGGGAAGAAAGACAAAATCTCTTTCCATATCTTCGACATTAACAATCTCTCCCTTTTTGTCTTTCTTCCCAAGACCCATGCACATCAACTTAGCTTACTTCACCAGCAGCTTCAGTCGTTCTGGCTTCGTCTTCTACATCATCTCCCCCTTTTTGGGAAGGAAGAAACTCCCCCTTAATTTGGCGTGCCAAAACTCCCCCTGAAGGCGAAATATCCTCAACCAAAAACAAATCAAATATGGTTAGAGTAAAATTAACAAAGTACTAGAAATTAGTACAAAGCCGCCCAAGGTTCCAATAATAAAATCTGCAAAAACGAAACATTCGGCAGGCAATTAAATACTCAATCATATCGGAGAAGTAAATCAGCACACACAAAAGCATAAAACTCTATCAGGCATGCAAAAATTAATATGGATCAGAATTTCAAGCGCATTCTCCTATTCACCTTCTTTCTATTTCAGTTCTAGCTCCCCTATTGAAGTTCCCTTAGTACGAGCAATTTTTTTAAGGAAGAGGGTCATTTCAGGGATCGGTCTAGGTGAGTCAAATCATTTCACAGAATAACCGAGAGAACATCAAATCAAACATCAAAGCAGTAACCATCAAGTTCGACATATGCTACGTTGATCCAAATGTTGAATCAATATTCAGACACACTGATGTAGACCTATGGATTTTTTCAGGTCCGAAGACCTTTCAAAATACAGTGCTTTCGTAAATATATAAGCTAATTGGTGCTTAGTATCCATATGCTCTATTCTAACTAACTCTTTTTCGACCATATCTCTCATAAAATGATGCCTAATATCTATATGTTTGGTGCGCGAATGTTGAATAGGATTCTTAGAAATATTGATGGCACTTAGATTATCACAATACATGAGCACAAACTTACTCTCTAAGCCATAATCACTTAGCATGCTATTCAACCAAATAAGCTGAGTACAGCAACTACCCGTAGCCACATATTCACAAAGCCGTAGAAAGAGAAACACAAATGTGTTTCTTACTATTACCTAAAAACAGCCGCCACTTGTACTCTTGCGGTCATCTTCGTCACCTGCCATCAACATCGCTATATCCTACAAGACTCGTGCTAGTATCTATCGAGAACCATAACCATAAACTACACGAACCACTCACATATCTTAATATTCTCTTCACAGCATTTAAAGGGGAATTTTTTTGCTCAGCCTGATATCTAGCACAAACACAAATATTGTACATAATATCAGGTCTACTCGCTGAGAGATATAAAAGACTGCCTATCATGGACGATACAATGAGGGGTCAATCAAACATTATCTTTACTTACCTCCTGTGTTGAACCCATCAGTGTTTTCATTGGCAGTATCTAGCCCGAATTTCTTCACTGTGTTCTTCGCATATTTCTCCTGGGACATGAAAATACAGCTGTTGCTTTGCTTAATATGCAGGCCTATGAAAAATGTTAGTTCACCATACTCATTTCGAAAGTAGAATTCATAGCATATACGAATTGGTCTAACATGGATTGAGAATTAGAGCTAAAAACAATATTATCTGCATAAATCTGGGCAATCAAAATATCAGAACCAACTCATTTTACAAAAAGTGTTCGATCGGCTTCACCTCGCACGAACCCAAATTCAAGTAGGAACATAGTCAACCTACCATACCAAGCTTGAGATGCTTGCTTCAGGCCATACATCGGTTTCTGCAACTTAAAGATGTGGTTAGGAAAATGCGGATCCTCAAAACCCTTAGGCTATTCAACATATATATCTTTATCAATATATCCATTCAAAAATGCACCCTTAACATCCATTTGGTGTAATGTAATGTTGAGCCAACATGCAATAGCAAGCAGCAACCTAATCGGTTCAAGTCTAGCAACGGGAGCAAATGTCTTATCAAAATCAATTCCCTCGACTTGGGTATAGCCTTGGGCAACTAGACGCGCTTTATTCCTAACTACCTACCATGCTCATCGGACTTATTCTTAAAATCCACTTAGTGCCTATGACATTAATGTCTTTCGGCCGTGGAACCAAGATCCATACTTGATTTTTCTCGAATTGCAATTCCTCTTGCATGGCATTGATCCAAAAACTATCCTTGAGAGCTTCAAGAACGTTTTTCGACTCGGTTCAGATACAAAACAGTTGAAGCGTACCTCGTTGTATACGGATTTCATGCATACATTTCTTACCATCGACTTGTAGTCCTTTCGTGGCTTTTTCCTGGGTTTTCTACCTTCGTTCAGTTCTCCAATGATTAGGTCAGAGGGATGGTCTTTCTGGATTTTGCTAGAGGATATCTCAAACTTCGCTGGGACCTTCATCAGTAGTCTGTTCAGTCACAGATATTGAGTCTGATGTTGGCTCAACATTTTCCTCCACATTTGCCTCTGACTCACCAACAGCTTGGATAACATCTGTAATATCAACTTGTGGAGTATTTCTGCACAGAGTGCTGAACAGATTCAGTCTCAGATTATAAACATGATATGCACGACTGTTCGAAGAATAACCCAAGAAGATGCACTTATCACTTTTCGAATCAAACTTAGTCAAGTATTCACGATCATTTAGCATATAACAATAGGACCCAAAACATGAAAATACTTGACAGTTGGCTTTTCCCTTTCAACAGTTCATACGAAGTTTGCTTAGTACCATGCTGAAAATAAACACGATTCGAAATATGACATGCAGTATTCAAAGCTTCAACCCAAAACCTTTTTGAAATATTCTTAGAGTGTTACATCACATGCTTCATCTCCCGTAGCGTTATGTTCTTCCTTTCGGCCACCCCATTTTGTTGGGGTGTCGCAGGAGAAGAGAACTCATGAATTATTTTCTTATCATACAAATCTTTAAAAGACTGATTTTCAAACTCCCTACCATGATCAGACCTAATGTGAAATATAGAAGTGTAGAAATTATTCTTAATCATAGCACAGAAGGTTTTGAAAAAAGTCGAACAATTCAGATTTCTCCTTAAGAAAGAAAATCCATGCATATCTAGAGTAGTCATCAACGAACACATAAGCATACTTTCTACCACCAATTCTATCTACTTCCATAGGACCCATCAAATCCATATGAACCAATTGGAAACAGTGAGCAGTTTTAAAATGTTGGGCAGCATGTTGGTCAACATTATGGCTAACGTGCACTTGCTTACCCTTCAAACACGACTCACAAACAATCTTAAACTCCATCAGCTTTGGAATGCCCCGATAGCCTCGTGTTTGATAAGTTACTCCAAATGTACGTAGTTGACGTGGCCCAGTTTGTAGTGCCAATGGATCACATCGTCTTCGGCCTTAGAAAGTTGGCACACATCCCTCGATCCAGATTTGTCCCCGACTAGATAGCAGTTGTCACTAGATCTTTTCCCTGCTCTGACACAAACACCTTTCCTGTTAATAACTTCACAACATTCCTTGATGAACCTACCTCAAGGTCGTTGTTGCAAAGCTGACTTATGCTAATCAAATTAGCCACAAGCACGTCGACATGTAGAACGTTGCTTAGCTTCAGGAAATCGGGCACGTTCAATTTTCCACAATCGAGAATCCGCCCCTTCGTCACAGATTCGCTGCTTAACGGTATGTAGTCGACTAGAAACTCTTTGGTACCCGTCATGTGTCGGGAACACCCGCTATGGAAGTACCAAGAACCTGTCACATTCGCTCGCAGAGAGGTATAGACAACATTGCATTTATGTACGAATTTCTCTACCCAAACTTTCTTAGATGTCAGAACAGCAATAGGTTTACCAGATTTGAAGGAGCATTAACTTAAATTTCTCCAGACAAACTGTTCAACACTGTTTCTATTCTTAGACTTAACGGCAGCATGCTTCGTATTTTTCTTAACAGTCACAGACTGAACGTTAGCAACTTTGGCATTATCCTTAGAAAACAATCTTAGGTTGGTCGTTACCAACAGAATTAGACACATCTAAAGTAGTCTGAGAATTGAACCTTAAACCTTGTTTATCAAAAATTTCTAACGACAACCTCATCAAGGGTTGATTTACCCTTGTTCATTTTCGAGAACGTCTCGTCAGCCTCGTCTACTTGCTTCTGAAGCTTGTCGATCTCTTTGTCTTCTCATCAGAACAGCTTGATCTTGTTCATATTCAACAAGACTTTCGATCATCTTCTCGTTTTTCTCATTGTCCTCAGTAAGAGTTTCACGATTGCCTTCAATTCAGAGTTTTTCGCCTTTTCCTTCGAAAATTCAACGGACAACAGCTTGAAGGCATCATTGGTCTGGAATTCATTGCAAACATCAGTTTCTAAGCCTGCATCATCAGAACTTAAATACCCATCAAAACAGTTTGAGTCATCGTAATCGAAATATATTTCTGAGATGTTGAGTCCAATGTTGGCTCAACATCAGTTACCGCATTAAACCCAATATTATGATATTCGTCTTCTTCGTTGTCTGAGAAGATTGGATTAGATATGCTCGTCCTATGGGCGGTCTTCTACGTATAAATGGTACTTCATCTTCATCATCGGAAAGATCGATGCAAAGTGCTTTCCCACGCTTGCGAAGGTTGTTCTCACATTCATTGGCGTAATGACCGCACCCTTGGCATGCATGGCATTTGACAGTCTCCCATTTGATATTCTTCGTTCTGTCCATTTGGTTCGTTTGAAGAACGGAGGAGCAGAGGTTGGTTCCTTTGTATTCTGGCCTTTCTCGAATGTTGGGCCAACATTGGTGCAATATTCTTCTTCATGAACTTCTTGAATTACTTCAGGAGCATTGTCGTATTCTTATCATCGTCAGAGTCATCCTCAGTTTGAAACTTATAGGGCTGACTGACTAGAGCAAGGCTTTTGCCGTGAGAAGCCCTCTTTTGGATTTCGAGTTGGTCTCGCAGTTGTTCGTGGTATCATCAAGGAGTTGAAATCCATCGTGGCCAAAATTTGTGCTACCTCCACACTATATTTTTCAGTTAGAGAACGAATAGCTTTAGAGTTTAGTACCTTATTCGAAATCGGTTTTCCCAAGCTAGAGCACTCGCTCGAAATGGTTAGAAGCTTTCCAAAGTATGTGGTGATGTCCTCATATTCCTTTCTTATGAGACTCTCGAATTGATTGTGGGGAGTCAAAGTTTGGTCTCACGCACGCTCGCATCTCCTTCACAGTATCGTTGAAGCATCTCCCATGCACTGTCAGCCGTCGTGCAGTTCTGTACAATTCTGAACATGAAGATCTCCACACACGAGAATATGGCATGAAGGGCTTTGTCGTTGAACTCGACAGAACTCCTCTCGAGATTCGTCCATTCGCCGACTGGTTCGTCCACGACTTCGCCATCAGCGTCTGGTGCAGTTCTTGGTGGCGTATATCCATTGAGCACGGTGTCCCATGCACATGTATCTTTGACATGTCCAAAACAGGAACCTTACCAAAATAATTTGAGCTCGATACGTCCATAGAAAAGGATAAAAAAAATGCTTAGTTACGTCAAGCGGAGTCTCTGATACCACTTTGAAGTGGTCCCGATATCATATGGATGCAACCTAAGTTTTAAAGCAGACACAGAGATGTTGACCAAAATGTTGAACCAACACAGAGACCAACACTCAGGATCATAACGTTTTAGCACAGCGGAAAAAATAGAACTTAGCAGTAAAAGATGACACACACGAGATGTAAATTTATGCAGCAAGTTCTTCAACTTGCTGCGAGCCTCATGGCAAAATTTCACTATAAAAATGGATTACAAAAAGAACAACTATCGAAGATAGTAAACCAAGCCTAAAATGAATCGTAACGATCCTCAACCTTTCCTAAAAACCAGCGTCTAGATATTAAGTGGTAGACTAAAATGGAAAGAGTAAAGCTAGGCATAAACAGTAAAAATATGAACACTCTCTCGTTCTTCTCAGATCTCGTCGCTCGCATATTTCGTGTGTTCGCTCTTCTTAAAAGTTACTCCGTGAAAGCTCTATTGTGGCAGCTCGAAATCTCCTTTATTTGTAAGCATTGGCTCCCTCTTGAATTGGTAAAAGATCTCTTGAGAATCTCCTAAATATCTCCTTGAAGATCTCACCAAATATAGTAAATATTTGAGTTCGAATCTTCTCAAGTTATTGGTTGATCTCATATCTTCTATTTATGGTAGATGCAATCTCCAGTTTTGCGTAGAAAGGATGTGATCTTCATATCTTCTATTGTTGGTAATTGCATCTCTTATTTTGGGGGAGAAAGGCAAAATCTTTTTCCATATCTTTGACATTAACAAAATTCATAGCTAAATTACCGAAAACTCTGTTGAATTGGTGTTGAAACCGTAGTGCTTAACCAAAACCGAAATACTAAACTGAGAAAGTGTTCTGAATCAGTTTAAGTTGTGATTATTTGCATAATAACCAACCGGTCAGTATGAGAGATCATCAGTTTAAACGTCAATTTTCTGAGAAGTCATGATCGTACGATTCAGAAACTCTTCGAAAAGCCGGGATTTTTTGTTTCAAGAGTCTCTTCGAAGGGTTGTTTCTCTAGCTTGATACGGTTTTTGATTCCAGCGATATAGGATCATTCTCAACGAAGAAAGACACTCGGTTTTAGAAAACATAAAGCAACAAAAAGAACCTTGTTCATATAAAATCTGTTTAAGTTCGTCGATGGCGTTGTTAATGTGCAAAATAAACATCACACGTATTTTGAAGTATCTTGGTAGCAGGCGGTTGTCAAAACTCGCCCAAACGTGACGGACTCGATCTGTTTTAAACACAAATTATATTTCACACAGTCTAGTAACTTTCCTTGCGATATGTTGAGTCATTTATCAGTTGAATTCGTGTAAAAGAAATTGTTAGTTGGATATACCAACCTAATTAAAAACCTTAATATCACGTAGTATATATCAGACACATCCATTACATTCTCATATGTTTGTCTAATTATATTCATTTGGTAAATTCTCGTATGCATGCTACATTACTATATAAAATTTTATATATATATATATATATATATATATAGAGAGAGAGAGAGAGAGAGAGAGGAATGATATGGTGCTCACCTTATGTGAGCACCTTATATGGGCACCTGCTGATTTGGCACCGATTCGTACCAAATCAGCATGTCACTTCAACATCAAATGTGATGTGGCATTAAGCAGCACATCTTAGTCATCATAGATCGATACATATGATGCTGATGTGGCATGTTCACGTCTTCCGTGGCACTTGTTGTGTGGCCTTGATATACATGCCACATCAGCGAACATGCCACATCAGCATCATATGTGTCGATCTATGACGACTAAAATGTGTTGATTTGTAGCGACCCTACTTTTCTAATTAGGATCAGTGGCGGATTTCCGCAACGTAAGCCCATCAACTTCAAATGTTTTCCTAAAATAATGTACATTACTATAAAAGTCTTCTATATTGCCATTGCTATGGGCCAAAGCCCCAGAATATCAAAAGAACAAAAGCCCTAACGCCGCTCTACAGGTCTACATCCATGTACCGCCCCGCCCTCAAAAGTCTGTGGAGCACCGCCACCAGCTTCCTCAGTCTTGACGCGTATCAGCGTCAGACTCAGTACCTACAACACGTAAACACTGAGCGATTTGCCCAGTAGGTGATTGCACACAATCCTATTCCACACAACACAGGGCTTTAGGTTAGGCTCGACACCTTCGCGCAATAGACTACTGGGAGGCCACCCTCAAGTCTCGCGGCAGCCTATACTAGTAGTGCACTGGACGATCACGCCAATGGCCTCCTACCACATCGCTCCACACCAAAATAAAAATCCATACGGCAGTATGCACCTCGGAACAATCATGCCCGCATAGACAGATCGATCCGTCTGTCTCCGTCAGGTGCCCAGTGAGCCCAACATCGACTCCTATAAGAGTCACAAATCACAAACATCTCATTCTACCCCGTACGTCAATATCTCAATTCGTCACCGTATCACTACGGTACAACCATCTCTCGCCCTAACGAATATGCATGTGCTATGCATATACATGAAATCTCAAAAGCATGATTCACATAAAACGTACATGAAACAGGTAAAACACGTAAATCACGTAAGTCACAAAAATCACCGAATCACATGAAGATACATAAATTACATATGTGTTTACGTATTGTACATCGATGATCCACCTACATGTCCTCCCGCTATGATGAAATAGGCAACTGGTGGAGTCTTTATAGATCGGTCCTCTGGATATAATAAATATTATTAGTATCTGTACTAACCTCGAAGAGTGCAGTCTAAGATAATTATATTAGAAATTATTAAAATATTCTAAGCTTCAAATTGCCCAATAAATATTGGTCAAAGCTGGGTCAAGGTTAGTATAATACAAATTTGGTCGAAACTTGCCCTATTGGTCACATTTAGAACCTAATTTCGCCAAGTTCATTCGATCATCAAATCGCCCGATTCGGTCATGTATAAAAACTTGGTTTCGCCGAGTTGTTCCAATCACCCGATTCCATGCATGAAATTCCCAAGCTTTCGGTCGATTCCAACTTGCGAATGTAGCTTTCACATTCGCCCGATTCTAGCTTCGCCGAGGTCTACTTAAAGGTTCGGTCACTCCTTGGAATCGCCCGATTGTTCGAAGTGATTTTGCTGTGTGTTTTATGGACTTCAAATCGATCGATTCTTGGAGTCTCTTGAATCTCCCGATTTGAGCGTGCATAGAACTAGTTTCGCTCGATTCATGCATGCATAAAAATGAGTTTCGCCGAGTACTTATCCAATCCTCGAGTCGCCCGATTCCATGGCTCCCAATCGCCTGATTTGTCTAGCCTTGAAGTTTAATTTCGCTGAGAGTTTAATTTAAGGTCCAAATCGCCCGATTGTGGTGCTTAGTTCGGCGATTGTCCAATTCGTTCGAAACTCATGGGTCTGAACTATATAAACTTATTCTAGTATCTAATATACTCTCGCCCGAAAGCTTCATTCTAGTCCAGTAATTATACATTATAAAATACCAAATATTCATAAATTCTTCATCATTCAAAAATCGCCAATTCTTCAAAAATTATGTTTAATCCAGAAAGTCGTACACCCTAAACCATAAATTCTAGATGACTAAATAACTTCTATAGGATCACTACATGTTTCGAATCCATTAAATTTCCTATCATAAATTACCTATAAATCTAAATGGCAGATAAGGGTTTTCTATTGACCTCCAACGACAAACAACTTCCTACTCGTTTCTACCTAAGAAAATTCGTACATATACTCATCGAAATAATGTAAGTATGCTAAAAGTTAAGAAGTGTTGTTCATACCTTGCTTCGAAGGTTGGTATTTTGGATTTGGAAAAATTTCCACAAGCTCTATCTTTAGTTTTTATGTATCAACTTCTATTTCTTTCGTTCATAAAGTCCCCCTTTTTATTAAGGCTCGTTATCTAATAGATATACATGAGTACTTCGTGTTTTGTGAAGGATTAGACAAGGAGATGACGTATTTTCCCTTCAACCTAAGTAAGGTAGTTATCTCTTATCATCTTGAAGTAATTTTCTTGGGCCTTCCTCCCCATCACTTTAAATTTTATTTGATCAAACATGACTCAATATGGTAAGCCTTTACTTAATAAATTAAACATGAATCAATATGGTAAGCCTTTACTTAATCAATTTAGATATTCCTCAACTAAGTTTTGCGATTAATTTGAAGTTTATAAAAATTTATATTTCCATTTCAAGACTTTAATTAATTTATCCCATTCTTAATTCACGAAGTCACATAGTTAACCACATCAAAATCCCGTACTAAATTTATGGGTATTACATGATTAATGCCACATCACATTTGATGTTAAAATGGCATGCTGATTTGGCACGAATCGATGTCAGCAGGTGCCCATAAGGTGCTCACATATGGTGAGCACCATATATATATAACATATCGATTATCGAATCTTATTACTAAGCTTACAATTACTCTTTTCAGATGAACATTCAGGCCATAGACGTAGGTGAAGGAGTAGAGAAAAGAAGAAGATTAGAGAAGAGAAGAAGAGAAGGGAAAGGTGTGAAGAACGAGAAAAGATTTGTAACTGATTGCATAATCATTGAAGTGGTAGTGTTCGTTACTTAATACAGCTCATACTGATTACGATAATAGCAGCATAATTGAAATAATGTAAATGGGCCCGTAATAGTGACCCAATTAGGATAGGGTGGGTCATAGCCCTGTTTGGTTAGTTGGGTGGTATCAATCTTGACCCAATCTTGTCCTCGGCCCACTAGCATTTGGCCCAAGCTCCTCTTTATCTCCCAATCTTGCCATCGCACAATCTTCAGCAATTATCCCAGTTCTAACATTTCCCCCTTCTTGAGACAATTCTCGTCCCTGAGAATTGAAGGTCAGAAAATTGAACCGAATGAACGTCAGATCCTCCCAAGTCGCCTCCTCCGGTGAAGAGAACGCCCATTGCACTAGAATCTGTCGGATGGGGAGCTTACGTCGAACGATCATTCTTCCGTCAAGGATCTGCAAAGGTGCGATCTTCACTTCCCCTTGAGTGTTGAGTAGGTGGTAGAACGGTTGTAGGGTTGTATTTCTTTTTGATAGCCTTCTTTATTAGCGACACATGAAAGACCGGATATATTTGGCTTCCTGGTGGCAATTGAAGTTTGTAGGCTACCTTCCCAATCCTTTGAAGAATGGTGTAGGGCCCATAATATTTCTGGGCGAGCTTCATCTTCTTTCTAAGAGCCACCGATGTTTGTCTGTACGGTTGCAATTTAAGGTAAACTTCTTCGCCTTCCTCGAATTTTCGCTCGGTTCTCTTCAGATAAGCATAAAACTTCATTCTTTCATGTGCGTGCTTCAAGTTGTCCTTATCTCTAGTATCCTCTGTTTTTCCTGCGGATATTCCTTAACAGACGGGTGTGTCACTCCAGCTATGGGCCCCAGTGGGATCTGTGTTGGGGTGTACCCATAAAGAGCTTTAAAATGAGTCATCTTGATGCTGCGATGATAATTTGTGTTGTACCAGAACTCTGCCAGAGGGAGGTGTTTGAACCAGAGCTTGGGTTTGAGGTGGCACATGGACCTTAGGTTATTTTCCAAGCATTCACTCTCTCTGTTTGCCCATCTGTCTATGGATGATAGGCTGTAGACAAATCCAATGAAGTACCTATATTTTTTAAAAGACTTCGCCAAAACTGGCTAGTAAAAAATCTTGTCTCTGTCTCTGCCAAAACTTGGTTAGTCTATCTACAACCACAAAGACGGTGTCCTTGTCCTCAGATTTGGGAAGTCCATCTATGAAGCCCATAGATATAATATCCCAAGCTTGTGTGGGAATGTTAAGTGGCTGTAATAAACCTGGGTAGGCTAGATGTTCTGTCTTGGTCTTTTGGCATACATCACACTCCTTCACCGAGTTGGTGATGTCTGCCTTAAGCCCTGGCCAAGTGAAAAGAGATTTGATTCTATGATAGGTACCTATTATGCCTGTATGTCCTCCAATTGGAGAGTCATGTAGTTGTTCAAAGATCCTATGTCTTAGCTGATTTTTATTTCCCAAACATAATCTGTTGTTGTGCCTCAATATCCCCTGTTTGTAGGTGTATTCTGGGAAGGTTTCAGGTTGTTTCTGTTGGATGATGGTACTGAAGTGATCATCTCCCTCGTAGCTTCCTTGGATTTCAGTGACCCACGGAGGAATGATGGCTGCCATTGAAGCACATTCAGGTATATCTTATTCCCTCCTAGATTGGGCATCAGCTGTTGAATTCTCTCTTCCTTTTTTATATTGAATTAGTCAAGCCCCATTAACTTGGTGACCCATTTCTGTTGCAGCAGTCCTTCAAATTTCTGTTCCAAAATGTACTTAAGGCTTTGTTGGTCAGTCTTGGTGATGAAGTGTTGACCCTGTAAGTAGTGTCTCCATTTAGTAATTGCCATGAATAATGCTAGGAGTTCCTTCTCATAGACTGACAGCCCTTGATTTTTCTGACAGAGGGGCTTGCTTTTATAGGCAATGGGTCTACCATTATGCATCAAGACAGCTCCCAGCCCTCTTCCTGAAGCATCAGTTTCAACCGCAAATGGAAGGGAGAAGTTAGGTAGGGCTAGTACTGGAGCAGAGGTCATGGCTGTCTTGAGTTCAGAGAAGGCCCGATCAGCTTCAGGGCTCCACAAGAATGAATCATTTTTCAAGAGGTTGGTGAGTGGTTTACTTATTGTTCCATAGTTTCTTATAAACCTTATGTAGTAGCCTGTCAGACCTAAGACTCCCCTTAATGACTTGATGTTTCTGGGAGTTGGCCAATTGATCATACACTCTATTTTGCTTTGGTCAGTGGCTACCCCATGGTCTGTTATGATGTGGCCTAGGTATTCAATCCTTGTCTGTCCAAAGCTATATTTGCTGCTTTTGGCAAATAAGGTGTGGGTTCTTAGGATGTTTAGGACTTGGGTTAGGTGTTGGATATGGTTTGGAGGGATTTGTTGTGATAAGGATGTCGTCAAAGAATACTAGGATAAATTTTTTGAGGTACTCTTTAAAGATTAGGTTCATTAGGCTTTGGAAGGTAGAGGGTGCATTGCATAGTACAAAGGGCATAACTAGGAATTCATAGTGGCCTTGGTGGGTAGTGAAACTGGTTAGGGAAATATGGTCTGGTTTCATTCTAATCTGAAAATAACCTGATCTTAGGTCAATCTTAGAGAAGTATTGGGCCCCAAAAAGTTCATCCAACAGCTCATCTATGACTGGGATAGGGAAACTATGTTTGATGTGAAGCTATTCAAGTACCTGTAATCAATGCACAACCTCCATCCTTCTTTTTAACTAGCAACAAGGTGAAGCAAAAGGGCTATAGCTAGGTCTGATCACTCCAGCTTTTGACATTTCCTCAACCTGCTTCTCTATCTCATCCTTTTGGGAGTGGTTGTACCTATAGGGGGTGTTTCTTTGGTATGGCATTGGGGATCAGCTGAATTTGATGCTCAATCTCTCTTCTAGAGGGTAGGAATTTAGGTTCTTCAAACAGGTCAGGGTAGTCATTTAGCAGGTCCTTCACTTCAGGATGTGTGGTCCCTAGCGGCTGTATGTCTAAGGACCATAATTCCCCTAGATTTCTGCCAACTTCACTCTTCATGGCTCTCTTGACACTTACGGCTGTCATCAACTGCAACTCAGCCTTATCAGATAGGGCACTTATTATGATCTTACCCCTTTCAGTGTTAATAGTCAGCTGCATGTTTCTGAAGTCCAAAATTCCACCATGCTGTTTCAGCCAATCTCCCCCAAGAACCATCTCACAACCACCCCATCTGATTACTCTTATATGGTGGCTAAAGGTCTGTCCCTGGATATGCCAACAGAATTCAGGACAGAAATTCTGACTGGTATTTTTCCCCCATCTGCTACACTGATCAACATAGGGGTAGCGACCTCTTGGATGCTTCAGCTTTGAGGCTGTTTGCTCATCTAGGATACAGTGGGTACTTCCACTATCTATGAGTGTGTGCACCTCCTTTGTCCCAACATACCCTTTTACTCTGAAAGTGTTAGAACTGGCATTTCCAGCTATAGCCTGTAAGAATACTTTCATGTCCTCCTCATTTTCAGCTATTTCTTCCACTACCTCAGCTTCTTGTGGGTCACCCCCTTCTTCCTCCTCAGTCATCATAAAATAGAGCTGCTTATCTAGTTTGCACATGTGGCCTTGAACCCAGGTCTCATCACAGTTATAACACAGGTTCTTCTCCTTTCTATCTCTCATCTCAGCTGCAGTTAGGAGTTTCCTGGTGTTGGAGGGGTATGATGGTTTGGGCTGGTTATTAGGATAGGGGTTAGGTGGTTTCTGTGGGTGGCTAAGTTTATGTAGGGATTCGGCCCTTCTAAGGATTGTCTAGACATTGGCCTTTTGTCTCTTGGCTAGATATATGGCATGGGTTAAGGTTCTAGGTTTTTGAGATATGACATTTTCCTTTATCTCCCCTTTTAGCCCATAGATGAAACTGGAGGTGATGTAATCATCAGGGAACCTATGGTTATAGAGCATCATTTGGGACTTGATTTCTTCAAACCTTTCAACATAGACATCCACACTCCCAGTTTGCTTCAGACCATGGAACTCCCCTACCATCATTACTGGTTCCAAGTGGCCAAACCTCCCTAATACAGCCTCAGTGAACTCAGGCCACAGTTGCCAATGTTTACCCTCATATTGACTTTGAAACCATACTTCAGCCTTCCCTTCAAGGTAGATGGATGCCACTTGCACCTTCTGTCGATCATCTAGGAAATTCAAGCTTGGGTAGATAGTTGGTAGGTAGTGAGTTGGCTGTGGGTTCATGGTTAGGGATCTATTGGTTATAGGGTTGGGTCTAGGTGGGGTATAGAGGTTAAAATAGTGGTGGGATGGTTCAGGTTTCTTCCCCAAAATGGATTTGGAGTTCTGGTTAGGGATGGAATAAGATGGGTTGGATTTGGGTTAGGGTTGGAGAAGGTCAGGTTGAGATTTTGGTTAGGGATGAAAAAGGTGGGGTTGGGATCGGAGTTTTGGAGTTGTTTTATGAGCATCTGTAAGGTCGCTTGCATCTCTTTTTGAGTCTGGGAAACCTCATCCAAGCTCTGCCCAAATTCCCCCATTTTCTGCTTAAGTTGCGCAACATGATCATACATCATGTATACTGTTCCATTGGTTATTTCCATCTGACTCCGCATCTCAGATTCTCCAGCTTCCCATCGAGTTTTCTCCTCATCCATCCGCTGTTCAACCTGTTTTTTCAGGGTTCCAGCATCTCCTTGTTGAGAGTGTGTTCGGCCATATCAGTCCGAGGATAGGTGGCTCTGATACCAAGTTGTAAGATACCAGGTGGGTTATGATTGGTTTTGATATCTACTGATTATAGAATCCTATTACTAAGCTTACAAGATGAACATTCAGGCCATAGACGTAGGTGAAGGAGTAGAGAAAAGAAGAAGATTAGAGAAGAGAAGAAGAGAGGGGAAGGTGTGAAGAAAGAGAAAATATTTGTAACTGATTGCATAATCATTCACGTGGTAGTGTTCGTTACTTAATACAGCTCATACTGATTATGATAATAGCAGCATAATTGAAATAATGTAAATGGGCCATTAATAGAGACCCAGTTAGGATAGGGTGGGTCATAGCCCAGTTGGGTTAGTTGGGTAGTATCAATCTTGACCCAATCTTGTCCTTGGCCCACTAGGATTTGGCCCAAGCTCCTCTTCATCTCCCAATCTTGCCATCGCACAATCTTCAGCAATCATCTCAGTTCTAATAGGATAAAAAAACTAATTCTATCGTCAGGCGCAGCATTAGACAGTATGCCTTTAAAACATGATCTATGCTCACTGTGCTTACGGAATAAGGCAATCGTTTATGAAGATATACCGATAATCGCCTCTTAGTAGAAACGCTTTAAATTTTGAGATCAACGAACTTAATCGATCTTTTGGGAGTCTTAAACAAGACCTGAATATAAAATATACTAAATATATTTCACAGAGGAAAGAACGAAAAGGACAACGTGATTTCTCGAATTGTCCAGACACTAATGTGAAGAAAATGAACTCGGATACTTTCCGCTTGGCAATTTCTCGAGTCGCCGAATGAGCTAGGGGTTTCATGAGGCACACACAAGAGCTGTATCCTCGAGCATTTGTTAATTACAATATCTTTCTTTATGAAAGGAAAATGGGAGTTACTATTTACCGCCCCCTTTTTACTTGTTACCGCCCCCTAAAGGGCTGGAAAAAGATGTTTTTGTCCTTATGATATTTAAATTAATTTAAAAAGAGAAAACTATAATAAACAATAAAATTTTCTATTTAAAGACCTTTTCCACACAACACTTTACAAATCATACATCCAAATCAGACTAAAAAAAGAAAAAATACTCAAATCGCAATGGATCGACGACAGGGACAGGGAAAGGGAAAGGGTCTGTTATCGTGACTGGTAAGCAAATTGTCGTAAAAATCAATAGTTCGTAGATGAATTATCGAAACGGGTCGTAATAATTTTAAAAAACGGGCGATCGAAAGCGATTTAGGATCGGATTTCGGCACGGCCGAAACGTATTTTTGGTCGGCCTAATCACGACCGAAACACAATTTCGGTCATGCAACGGCCGACCGAAATCATGTTTCGGTCATGCCTATGCCGACCGAAATCACGTTTCGGTCGTGACTAGGCCGACCGAGATCGGGTTTCGGTCGGTACTGGTTCGGCCGAAATCATGCTTCGGTCGGGACCGTAGCGACCGAAATCATGTTTCGGTCGTTTCTAGTACCGGCCGAAATTATGTTTCGGTCCAATTTTTTTTCTTAAAAAAATATATTTATAATTGCAGAGCAGGGGTGGGAAATCCCTACTCGGAGGGAGCAGTAGATCCCCTCCGTTGGAGGGATCTGGAGAGCGTCACACGAGGACGCGCGGCGTTAACGCATCCGTTCGTAGAGAACGGGAGGAGGAGAGGCGGCAGCGAGCGCCTGCTCTCAGTCCGTATATGCGGATTACGATCCGCATGCAGATCATGGTGTGGAGGATGATGCAGCATCGTTTCAGTCATCCGACGACGATGTTGTACCGGCCTCCTCAGGTAATTACTTTCTCCTCTATAAACTGACTTGCGATGTCGTGTCTTAATTGAAGACAAATAAGATAAATTTGCTTTTGTATTTCGTGAAAAATGAAATAGGGAGCAAGCGCTCCAGGACGTAATTTGACGATTCCTGGAGGGTGCAGGGGTCACAGCTCGGTGGTCCATATGATGACGAGGTGATCCCTAGTTATCTGGGGCATATCGCGCCCCGCATCTGGATGGGTGAGGAGGAGAGGCCCCTGCTGAAGTGCGAGCAGCGTGCGTTAGTGCTTGGGAAACTCAAGAATTGGTACTCCCAATTCCCGCCGGAGATGCAGAGCCAGATCGATGGCACGGGGCTTGTGCACCTCACGGATGCCATGGTGGGTCACTTGGACCAGCCTCTACTGTTCGCTTTTGTGGAGCGCTGGCATCCAGACACGAACACCTTCCACATGCCACTTGGGGAGATGACGATCATGCTCCACAACGTCGAGCACACCATGGGTATCCCGATCGACGGAAGGACGATATCGGGCACCCCAGACGTCGCCGATGGGCATATCGTGGCGAGGGAGATTTTGGGCATCTCCGCGGACGCGCTCAGGGATTCTTGGAGAGGCGGTGGGGTTGCGACGAAAGACGTGTTGCAGCGGATGCAGGGGGTCGGCCGGTGGGGTTTCAGGCCATCGCTTGGTTGAGGATTCTCTTGGGGTCGATGTTGTTCGTCGACAATAGCGGGAACCGGGTGAAGCCGGACATCATGCACGAGTTCTAACGCTCGTTGCCCTCTGTCAGTGGGTACTCATGAGGTCCGGCCGCTCTCGCTTACCTTTATCGCCAGCTTGGCATGGCAAGCAGGGCAGATGCGAGGGGATTAGTTGGGTGCCTCTCGTTACTATAGGCGTGGATCTATGAGTACTTCCCATGCTTCCGCCCACACCGTCTCCCCCATCATGTGGAGCCTGACCAGGCACGATCACGCATGTGGTCTATAGCTCAGCAGGAGAGGACGGTCCACCGCTTGATAGATGTCATGACTGCAAGCGAGGTATCTTAACAATTTATGTCTATATTGACGACAATTATTTAAAATTTGTGAAATATTTTCAGGTTACTTGGCTGCCGTATGTCCCGATCCAGCGTCGCAGCAGCTGAGGACGATTTTCATGGGATGGGTTATATATCGCGATGTCGTTGAGCCCTACTCGCCCTCGAGAGTGTTGCGCCAGCTGGGGTACGTGCAGGTCATCTCGCCGCCGATGAGTCCGCCATGGAAGGCGGTCATGCCAGCAGACTCGACGAGGTATAAGGTGCTTCATTCTTCAGATGCAGCAGAACATGCTTGGCGTCAGTTCCCGTACGCCTACATCCTCAACCTCTCGTACATCAATCGGGCCACCGCGGAGTACCTTGGTGAAACCGTTGCAGGGTACATGGACTGGTATGAGCGGCATTCTCATCCTCGCCTGCTTTCGACGGAGCATGGATCCTCATCGGCAGGCATACCCCCGTGCAGTCACGCCGACTACATAATTTAATCTTATGTCGATTTTTTATATTTATATGTTTAATCGTACATAATTGCTATGTACAGTGGTACAACACGATGTACAGCTTGAGTACCGATATGCTAGCCAGTATGCATCTTGACGGCTCGACGCATACGGACGAGTTCCGAGACAGGTTGGACGACATCAACGACCGGTGGCGCCAGGCCCCTTGACGTGTTGCTATTGTTTTTTTATTTTTCGTTTATTGTATCGGACGGATTTTCTATATGTTTTGAATATTTGTTTGCATATTTATTCCGTTTCGAATGACTGATACAAATAAATAATATAAATAAATAATACAAATAAATAATATAAATAAATAATACAAATAATAAATAAATATAAAATAAATAATACAAATAAATAATACAAATAAATAATACAAATAAATAATACAATAAAATAATACAAATATATAAATAATACAAATAAATAATACAAATAAATAATATAAATAAATAATCCAAATAAATAATATATATAAATAATACAAATAAATAATACAAATAAATAATATAAATAAATAATACAAATTAATAATATAAATAAATAATACAAATAAATAATACAAATAAATTTTACAGTAGACATTCACAAATTATTATGTTGCGTTAGGTTAATCCAGTGAGCGAATCGACTCTGATATCTGATCTCCCAACAGGCAAGTCGATCACTACGATACGTGAACCAATACGGATGTAAAATGGGCATAGGAAAATCTGGTGTAATACCCGTAAAATTTAATTACGGGATTTACGATTTAATTAGTAGTAGATCAGAAATTTCGTTAGATTTATTAGATAAAAATATTAAGACTATAGGAGGATAAGTATGGCACACAAATTATTATGTAATAAATGTACTATAATTTTAGGGTTTTACGTGGCTTGTGTTATGTGAATTACATGATACATGTATTACGGCCATATATATATGCTTATATGATTTTATACTCTCTGTGAAACAATATTATATATGTCATGTCTTACTTGGACGACTGAATGAATAGGAAATTAAGTTGGGAATTAGGCAAAGTATTCAAATATTTTAATAGGACTACAATTTAACTAAGTTATTATATTAAACTCTAACCTAGGCCCAAAATATAACTAGGAAAAATGGGCTAACAAATAATAGGATTAGAATGGTTAGACCTGGACCAACAATCTAGTTCTTGAAATAAGCCCAACCATTTAACAATAAAGATAACTATTAACATTCCTTAAGCATGAGGGAAAAGTGACGTGATCCACTTTATCCCATCAACCCTATTCTTGGCCACTCAAAGCTTATCTAAAGGACTAAACTTCTCGGTAGTGTAAGCTTATCAAAATAAAAAGGAAGGATATTAGGATGAAAATCTCGAAAGATAGTGACTTGAAATGTCGACATCTAAGCTCAAAATTATTGAAACCGAAATTATAAAGTTCAGGATTGATGGATGTCGAAATCTTTAAGAACTCGATAAAGAAGATAATAATTAAGATAAGCTTCGATTACTTTGTCATAAAGTAAAGTAATAAAATAATATATACATGTTCGATCAAGATAAGGACTAACATGGGAGTGATGTCATTTATTTAGTCCTGTACGCTAGACATAGGATAGAAAGAAAAGAAAGATAATTCATATAAGAACAATGTCAAACTGAAGCATAGAGACATATTGTAACAATTATAATTTCAAGCAAAAAAGGAACGGAGAAAACCTTGTAAAGCATCATTCGATCCAAGCTTAAGGAAAGGTATATTTCCTACCCTAATAAACACGTTTTAGGTTTAAGTCTATAGGGTTAACACTTCAAAAAAAACCTAAGAACTGAGAGCATGACAAGAAAATCTTGATTTAGAATGTATTACTTTCTTGGTTAGGAATAGATTTCGAAGAGAATTATGATTATAATAAAAGTTGTTAGTTTTAGGTTTTCCAACCGTAGCTATACTAACATGATATGTTGAGATTAATGAATGTTATGGCTGGAAGGATTCGTATGGTAGAAAAATGAATTATTGAGTCTCGAAACTGTGTTAGTTTAGTAGGAAAAATTTCGAGATAAAGGAATGAGGATAGATAATGTCGAAATCTATCCATACAATGAATATCGAGGTCTTGGTGCATTGTTTATTAAATGTCGAGAGATAAGAATATCGAAATGATAAATGTCGAGCCATTGAATGTCGGGATATACCTCGAAATGATGTGTTGTATAAATTCGAAATTCTTACTTATATTATGTCGAGATTCATTTGTGTTGAGAGTTAAGAATTAAAGATGGGAAATGTTGAAATATTTGGTGTTAGAATGTCGAGTTCTTTGAGCATAGTATAGATATTGGACCTTATATATAATATCGAAATCTCGTTTATAATTTTTATATATACATATCGAGGTCCATTTTCATGTATCGAGATCCATTTTTCATTTTTATGTCAACGAAATAATGCATTGTTAAGTCTCGAAGTCTATGTATATAATACTCGAAAATCCTAATATACATATAGCATTGTCGAGGTCTAATAATGTCGAGACCTAGTTAACTATGTAACATGTCGAGATTTATCTGGTATCATATATCGAGATCTATTTCAACTTCCATTTCATTAACTATGTCGAGATCCTTGTTGAAATGTGTATTATTAAAGCTCGACATCTTGCCTATAATTCTGATATACACCCCGAGATTAACTTTGAAAATATTATATACCATTTAACCCTAGCTCGAGATCTATCTTTGAAATGGTATTTCTCAGTTTAAGTTAAAGTTATAAATTTTAGGGTTTCGAATTTATATAAGTTAAAATTAGGGTTTTCTAAATTAAGCCATTTTATGAAACTATAAGTAGAGTAACAAACCCTAATTTTATATGTTCCTATACTTAGGGTTTGAAGATTAGCGATTTACAAGTACGATAAGCTAAGTAGCTAAGGATACCAGGTAAGTGAAAATCGCAACTACAACACATAATTTTTATGTGCATGAAATTATGTGTTATGTGTTCTTATGATTTTATGCGACTACTTGCTTATGTGACATATGTGATTTGATGTGATGAAAATTATTATATGAACATGGCACGCATATTCATGGCATGAGCATGTGCACGCACGACTAGTATGAGAGTCAGGGAAATAGCGTGCATGAGTATAAGATCACTTGAGAGCGATGTATATTTGCCGATATAGGCATTTGTGTCGACTCAATGATGAGTCACGGCTCTTCTATGCTACCACGGCGATTCACGAAGCCGAATTACCTGATTCACGAAAGGTAGGGGGAATACCCCGTATCGGGAGATGCAACCTGGAGGATGCGACTCGAGGGTATGAGCGGCACCGAGGGAACCTCGAGTGTTGGCGACCTCATAGTAAGCTACCAGTGAGAAGCGCCCGCGTGTCAGACCGCATTGGGATGGAAAGGCGCCTTAGGGTTAAACGAAATTTGTGTGCCCGGGTTAGCCTCTCAATGGGACCGCATTGGGATTGAAAGGCACTATTAGCCTCTCAGTGTGGACCGCATTGGGATTGAAAGGCGCCATAGGGATAAGCACAGATGGAGTACTCGGGTTTAGCCTCCCAGTGTGTGTACTGCCACTTATACCCCTAGGGGTTTGAGCTCTATATGGTGCATAGCAAGATTGAAAGCCGAAAGGGCCCAACTATGAAATGAAAAGAACGAGAAGGATGTAAGGAGTCAATAGCATTGGCGCGAATGCCTTCGCCATTTAGGTCACGTGCATTTCATGCATGGTTTTCACTTACTGAGCTTTATAAGCTCATTCCACGCTTTTATGTGTTGTAGGACCCCGCGATCACGGTACGTGATCATTTTCACGGCGAGGCCAACTTTTGAAGCTTCCGGGGGCTTTTGAGATGGAAGTGTGTGCATGGATGCGACCTGGTGGAGGCCCAGTAGATAGTTTTATTTTGACACGTTTGCGCGCTTTCCTATGTGAATAGGACCCAGGATGATTTTGTAGGAACAGCTACGATTCCCTTTTATGAAAAGAAAAATTTTATTCGAAATTTCGTACTATTTATTTCGTTTCTACGACACTAGTTACGTAAACTAGTTAAGAAAGTAGTGGTGGAAGGCGGGGCTGCCACATCTGGACATAAATTAAGTCTGATGTAATGCTGATAATCATCCCCAATGTGGGCCATGACGATCGTACGGGTCGGTCCAGTAGCAGTCCGACCGGCACGCAGCGGCAATATTGTTTTCGAAAGCATGTTGATGTTCGTCCCATTGCCGTACCCGTAGAGTACAATTACAGCGTCCCAAATTGTCGCCACAACCCACAAATCACATGGTGTTGTCATCCAGTGGTTCGCTCCACAAGGGCCCCGTCCCAGCGTATATGATCCAACTGCATTTCTAATGAATCACCATAATACAATGCCGTGTAGCGCCCCCAATGGGTCGCTAGTTCGTTCGCGACGTTATTCCTGACGGTGATCCATTCCTCCTCGTCATCGTAAACATGGGACGCGGTAACGCGAAATCCACAGTTGCCGTCAGCCACCACGTTCTTATGGCCAACTATATACGGATGGATGACTGTTATTACGTGGTTGGTCAAGTGGGTGTGGTGGAAGTCTGATTCACCAGTAGAACGCAATTTTCAGGATTAGATGTGCACCCGTGATTGAACAAATTTACGAGTAAGAGATATTAGTACCTGTCTCCGTAGTAGATCGAGATCGCTTCACAGACGAAGATGACGTGCGACCCTGGCTGCTACGATTGGTACTGATGCGCCCTCCGCTGCGTCCACCCCTTGGGATTTCGTACTCTCAAGCACTTCGATCCCGCTTCGTCGAGTTTTTCTTCTTCGGCCGACCTTTTATAGACGTCTTAACGCCAGGCTCATTCCACTCACGGGCGTCGGGATACAGGTGTTCGTGGACGACTCGATGGAGGCCACACATAACGGCGATATCGCGGGTTCTGCCTCACGCACGAGGTCGTATAAGTAATCCCGATCAGAAATATCGGGAATTACTCCATCGCCGATCGTGAGTGTCCTCCTGAAGTCGTGCAAACATTCTGCAGCAACTAGGTAGTTGTTGTTGATACATTGCTGGAGCTCGCACGCACATGGGAGATGGTGCGTACGTCGTACCACACATCCGCACGCGGAGTAAACCTCATCCGACAACTCTTTGGCACGCCTCAACTCATTTCCCATTATCGATATTGAATGGTGTGAAACTCTGTACAATATCGTGTGGAATGGAAAACCTGAGTTCCCAATCGGTCGTTTCGAGCGGGACTCCTCCAGTGCCTGCATGTCAACATAAAAAAATTATTCGTTAAGCATTTCGTTTGACACGTAATAATAATTAGTTTACCTTTCTGATGCGATTCAGTTGGTTCTGAATATGGTCATGCACCTTCACCCACACGGTGTCAAGAGACCCAGTGGTCGAGTTCAGCCATTGCTTCAGCTCTCTGTGAGCACTCTCCACACAACATGTAGTGGTGTTTCCGAAATGAAGCACCTGGTTCGTCCAAGCTTTGGCGAACTTCTCCTTATGCACCAACCATGTCTGCTCAACGTACTTGACGATAGCGGAGTCGGCTACCCAACGCAGACACATGTCAGTCAGTGCCTGGTCGTACGCGTCTATCGTCGGAGCTTCCATGACTGCTTTCCAGGCCTTATGCGTGAAGTGAGCTGCTGTCTTTTTGTTTTGACCCGTCGTCCAATAAACTTTGTTCTCCACGTCTTTATAGATATGCCACGTGCACAACATATGGTATACTTCCTGTACGGGTCGAAGAAGGCCCAACTCACGATCAGTCACAATCACCGAAGGGTAGACACCTGGCCCCAGAATATCCCGAAGGACTGCAACACCCACTCATAACTTCTCTCCGTCTCGTCCTCCATAATGGCAAACCCACAAAGGAAGTTCTGATTACAGGGAGTCATCCCTATAATCTGAACTAGAGGCATCTTGTACCTGTTGGTCTTGTACGTAGAATCGATGCCAATGAAGTACGGATACGTCCTCACCAGTGCAAGTGAGTCCGGGTGTGCGAGAAAAACATGCGTCAGTGCATGAGTCTCGTCGTCTGCCATGGCTTGAACATAATATCCGACGTGTCTCGCCTGGTGCATCAACTGGCTCACCACGTCTCGGCCCTCAGAATAGTCTTTCTTCAAACGATCTCTGTAATTATATATGTGCTGATCGTCGCGTTATCTTCTGCGTGTCGAGCCCTCATCGCTGAGAGGATATGAGCTGGTTTCGCTTGCGCAGCAGTCATTTCCTCTACGACTTCTTTGCCTGGCTGGTTAAACCACTCGTCTGCCGGTGTCCCTCGGGATACTGTATCAGAGGGTGATTGTGCGTGGATTTATCAGGTGGGTCCGTACAAATGTACCATTCCCTAGTCATTGGATCCTCCTAAGCTATGACTACAAACGGACACCTGCACTTGTTCGACTTCGAAACCCTCTCCAATTCGTCCTCGTTGCCTCTATAACGTTCTCCGCGAGAACATCTAATCAGTTTTTTTGTACCGCATTTCATCTGCGATGAAATAATCACCTCAAAACCCAGAGCATGGCGACGCCTTTCGCCCAGTTAATGGCTTCCACGTCGGTCTGAAATCGACCTCCTACGGGAAAATGCTTACTGTAGTTTACCCCGTCGCCGATCAAATCCTCTGGGATGTGGATTTCCCTCTCATCGTCTGCAAAAAAAAAAAAAAAAAAAAAAAAAAAAAATTAAACAGCCGAAAATGAATTTCGAACTCATGAAGTGGCGGCCGAAAAATAAATTCGGCCGCCGCAATTCGGGCCGAAACGAAATTTCGGCGGTAACAGTCCGTACGAAAAATGATTTCGGTGTTTCTGACCGGACCGAAAAAATTTTTCGGCCACCTCAAGGCACGACCGAAATTTTTCGGTCCGGCCTGGAGGTGGCCGAAATTCTGTTTCGGTCCGTACTGTTCCGGCCAAAATTGTGTTTCGGTCCGGACTTTTTTGGCGCGATTTCGAATCAAGTTCGATCATTCATCTACGTATGAACGAATTTTACAAGAATTTACTTACCAGTCATGCGAATAGACCATTTTCCCTTTCGTCGATTCATTGTAATTTGAACGTTGTTTTTGTTTTGTTTGATTGCGATATGAAAATTGTTGTCTGGAAAAGGACTTTAAATAAAAAAATTTATTCAAAAGGGTAAAATCGTCTTTTTTCACCCCTTTAGGGGGCGGTGAATAGCAATCCAGAAAGAAAATGTTCCCCACATATTCTCTCGGTTAGAGTATCGTGAACTCTTCCCATCAAACAAAAAAAAAAACACATAGAAAATTAGCAAGCAATTGACAGGTTAATGTCCTTATTACAAAAAGTGAATAAGTCACACACCCAACATCTCCATGGCAACAAGTTCATCACTTTCTATATCTACAGCCAAGCAAGTTATACCTTTACCATTGAACAAAGGTACAAAAGTACAGCAAACGAGCAAATTAATTACCATCACCTAATCATTGCTATTTTTGATCAACGTCACCGCCGTGAAAGGCCAGCCCAACACAACCGTCGATGAAACTCAATGCAGCGTCGAAAAATGGGAAGAAAATTCATTTTATGGGACGAACGTTGTGCAAATGCTTAACGAGATAGCGCTCTTCGGCTATAATCAGCCTAACTACGAACGAATATTACGTCGACTACTCATTCGATGGTACGTTTCTCTATGGATTTTCTCTTTGTTCAAATGGAGATTTGAGCCACGACGACTGCACGACTTGCTTGCTTGCGGCCCCAGATGATCTTTTTAGCAAGTATTCGTCTTCCATGTATGCGTGCGTTGTGATGGGGGATTGTAGAATGCGCTACGACGAATATGCTTTTACAGTTGAAGTTAAAAGCGCGCGGTTTTGAGGTATAATTCTCCGTTTTATCGAAGGCTCTCGGCGAGTCGTATATGTGCCAGGAGCTATTGAGGCATGAATAAAACGCTAGATATGATGCTTCTATGTTGAATAAATATCACCTAAAACTAGCACAATGAGAATTGGGAGAATGTAATATGTTCCTTGGTTAAAATGCACACGAATATTTTTGCTTTTGTTTTTTTCTTTTTTAATTGTTGATTCGAGCTGTATTTTATGACTTTCGTGAAGTTATATGCTTTACTGAAGTAAAAAAGTGAAATTTTATCCCGGACAACATTTTCAATCCCCAATATTTGGGACGTGGGTGTTTCTGGTTCCCAGGATGTGCCATTTTTAATCCTCAATGTTATAGATTTTGGTTGCAATTTTTTCTCAACGTTAATGATAACTAAGAATTGATTGTATATTGTTAACTTTAACTCATTAAAAGTAACACGTATATGCACTCTATGACTAGTATGTTTAGAGTTAACTAACACCTTATAACTCGTCATGATCTTCTTCGACTTAAACGCGGTGAGCATTATCACACATCACATTTAACTCAGCTTCAACGTCGTCAATCAATCCCTAGTTGTGATGCGTAGTACTGTTCACGTGCATTTAAGTCGAAGAAGAGGAATGAGTTATGATGTTTAAGTCGAGTAAATAAGATTCATTTGCTAGTATTTTGTAACGTTACAGGAATCAAACTTTTGTGATCACTATTGGCCTTTAAGTTTTACTAGGTCACGATTGTTTTTTCTTCAGTTTTTGTCCATAATATGTTTTAATAAGTTTTAGTTAAAGTATTAAGTTACTTTCTTTTCTTTTTGACACAACAAATTCTGGTCTTGAAATTCATCAGTTGGCATATAAACATATTTTAGTGAAACTGATGCATTTTCTCGTTTCAAAAAAATATTTCTGGTCGAAAGATGTATTGACATTGAAACTTTGAAGCATATGATACGTCTACAAGTAAGCGAGTTGATATCCGTCAAACATAAGTTAGATTCGAATAGTTAAAAACGAGCATCTAGATATTTACTTTTTTATTATTTGATCAAATTATATTCAAACAGCCAATATCGCTGCATTATTTATAGAACATCAATATACAGAACAATATATATTTATTTACTTAATCTGCCTCGCATGTTGTAAACCTCGACTTTCGTCCAATAGCACTCATCACCCCACAGGCGACTTCAAGCAATTTACCTGTCACAGTACAAAAACATCAAATAACCAAAAAGAAGAAAAAAAAAATCCCACTCTTTCAAACAAAATCAAATAGATATTAAATATTTATATTAATACCCCTTCTCGTCCTCTTCAGACGTTTATCTTGAGAATTATAATCTTTCCTCTCCTCCGTGATCTGCTGACTTGGGCTCAATAAAACGCCGTCTATTCCCTGAACTGAAACGATCCCATCGGCATAAATATCCGGATCCATCAAATACCCTTCGGCCAGACCCGAACCCGACTCCGAACCGAACCGAACCGAGCCCTCGCTCTCACGCGCCACCACCCTTCCCTTCACCAAGCTCCTATACTCCACGGTGCCGAGCCTCCTCACGGCGTCGTACACGCTAGAGTCGGTAAGATAATCGGTCAACATGTGGTTGTAGACTATCTCCTCCACCGCGCCGCCGTCGCTCGTCAGCTGCTCCGTCGTCACCTTCGCCATGGCCTCATCGTTGGGGGCTAAAATCGTCAGTTTGCGCCCCTCGCTTATGAGCTTCGCCACCTCCGTCGAGAGGCTGGTGAGGTTCACCAGTATGTCTGCGATTTCGTTGTACCCGCCGTAGTTCACCAGCGCTCTGACGAGGTCGTCGACCTTCTTCCCACCGTCGACGGCGGAGAAGCGGTGGCGATGGAGAGGCAGCCCAGGCGGCCCACCAGGCGACGGAGAATTAGCTTGGCCGTGGTAGAAAAAAGGAGCTTCGGCTACGTTATCAAACGCCGACGGCGGGTCGGAGCCGTCCGCCGTGGTCGACGGTGATTGAGCAATTGTCACGCCTGACGCCGGAGAAAGCTCGTCGTCGCTGTACGAAAAGAAAACAAAAATAAAGCAACAATAATTATTATAATAAAGGACGACGCCTTTTGGACTCTGTCTTTATCGGAAAATGCTGACCAATTAAATGCAACGTAGTGAAGTAATAATTATGAATTTGTAAAGATATCTAAAAGGGTATAGTCCATTTTAGAATTTTACTTCTGTTTTTAAATAAAAATCATTTTACAGTTTTCACATAATATGTCTTTTAGTATTTCTTATTTTATCCCCCATCTTACATAGAAGTTTTAAAGTAAATAGAATAATACAATTAATTAATAATATAATGAAAATTTCACTTTATTTCTTAATATGATGTATAACTTCCTTAAACGACGTGTTTTTAAACTTTGATGGAAGTATACAGATTTGTCAATTTTGTAGCACTTACAATGAATTAGATGACGTCATCTTCTCGGCGATCTTCTTACCTCTTCGGTTCATCTCGGGCGCACCCTCGGGTTCGACGGCCGACCTAAGCCCTCTACGACTATTAACAAACGCTTGTTCGACCGACAAAGGAATCACCAAATTATCGATCCCGTAAATAATCCCATCTTCCCTCTCTATCGAGCCGAGGGACGACAAAACCCTAGCACCGCTCACGTAGCGAATACTCATATTATTACACGATAGCACCATGCGGGCGTCAGAGAGCGCCACGTGGCGGCGGGCGGGCGTCTCCTCCCCTTGGTCGTAACTAGGCCAGGCATCGTGCCCTAGCCTGGTCGGGACTATGTGGTGCAGTACGAGGCGCTGTAGCGACTCGAGGTTGTTCGGACTGAGGACGAAGCTTTTGAACTGAGGGTCGGGATAGTTTTCTATGGCTTCGTTCGTAGGGGCGAAGATGGTTACGTTGTTGTGGATTAGGGCACGCTCGATGGGTTCGAGGAGGAAAGTTCTGTCGACCATGTCCGAGAATAGGGTGTAATCGGAGTCTAAGAGTGCGATAAGAACCGAGTTCGAACTAGGATTTTCCGATAAAGTGGCTCGAAAATTAAGGGAAATTGGGATGAGGAGTAGGAAATAGAGGTGGATGGGATTTAATTTCTTGGTGATGGCCATTGTGTGTGTTGTGTGTGTGTTTGTGTGAAGGGGTGGGGTAGGGTGTTATTTATGTGCACTTTGAGGCGGAAGAGAACAAAAGGAAGTGAATGCTATGGTGTTGAAAAATGCTTAATGAGCTTGGTGAGGGTTTTGTCATTTTTTCAACACTTTGTGTAGTGATTATGTCATGCTTTGATGGGCGCATTTACTTGTTGTGAGCAATCTTCTTCATTTTGGAGGCCTTGCTTTAGTATCGGTTTGTTTGTAGTGCGAAATCAAATTGAATGCATATATCTGTCCTCTAGCTAAACGTAACTGCAATTTTTGACACGTGTGGCAGGTATTCAATATATGTTGTTATTTTATGTCTTATCATCACATGTTGAAAGATTGTATTTATTATTTTTTTTTTATGAACTTTATAGCAGCCTATGTAATTAGGGGTGAAAGATGCCGAGCAGGCTCGGCAAAAGCTCGGCTCGAGCTCGATATAAATGAGCTCGAGCTCATTTATGTCGAGCTCGAGCTTGAGCCCGGATGTAGTGGCTCGAAAGCTCGCGAACAGGCTCACGAGTTTTTTTTTTAATTTTAATTTTTTTTATATTTATATATTTAATATTACTTTATATTATTTTTTTCCAATTTTATAAATATTTTTACTAAAAGATCGATTTTTTTTAATTTTTTTAATTTTTTTATATTAATTTCTATTATTTTTATTAATTTATTAATATTTTTATTGAAATCTCGAGCTCGATGAACTTAGTGAGCTCGAGCTCGAGTTCGAGCTCATCTGGCTCGAAATGAGCTCGAGCTCAAGCCGTGAGCTGAAAAGCTCGACGAGCTCAAGCTCAGCTGTAAGGGCTCGAGCTCGAGCCCAGAAAATGAGCCGAGCTCGGCTCGTTTACAGCCCTATATGTAATACTTTATGCCCCATCTCAAATGGACCGATACAATCTAGTCCAGTCCAAGTTTAAACAAAGATGCGTCATCCTCATCCATTCAAATCTTTCTTTTTTTTTTTTTCTTTCCATTAAATC
>JAPQWV010002251.1:0-60522 GCA_027422505.1 Craterostigma plantagineum
GCCATACTTAAATATCATTTAAATATTTCTTCCACTTTAAAGAATTTCAAGAATATAATCACACTTCCTAATTTATTTAATTACTTTAATTAATATATAAAGTTCCTCAAAACCTGAGAAAACCCTAGAAATTTCATACTTAGAAAATTCTAACTCGTAACATTCATTTCCTCACCACTTATATTTCTTTAAGAACCTAAGACTATAATACTTTATATACCTTATTCTATCTATACCTCTTTGTTAAAATTACTTAAATGAATGCATGAATTTATATAAATGCGTGAAATTATGATATGAGGTTTCGGTTCCTGACCGACTTGTGCAGGTATTTCTACAACCTTAAAAATATTTTGGGGTTTGGGGTTTAGGGTTTATAGTTTCAAGCCTCGGATTTAGGGTTTTGAGCTTAGTATTTTGTGTTTGTGGTCTATAAATATTATTAGTACTTTAATGTTGACGTTTGAACATGTTCGTGGTGCTATTCATAATGTTATGTTCCATTGAAAGAGGTGATAGCCTATGTTTTGCAATGGAGGACTATATGTTTATTTATCTATTGAGATCAACATTCGTCTATTGACATCAAATTTCGCCTAATGTGTCTTTTAAAGGAATTTGGTGATTAAACTTCATCAAATTATATGTTTACATGAACATTAATATTAAACATCCAAAATAAAAGTGTATTTTTGTACGAATTAATCGAATTATTGATATGCTACTGAACAACATTTATAAGGTATAAGTTTTGATCAATGTGTTATTAATTGAGTTTGTGTTGTTTTTTTACCTAACATGTGTTATTATTTTCAATTATTGTAGTACAATTTTGAGAAACTCCTGTAAATATTCTCTGACGGTCCAGAACCTTCTAGAATATTCTCAATGAAGTGTTTTTTTTACATGTATATGTGTAATATTTGTTGGGTAAACTGTTACTCACTTAAAAAACGTTTTTAGTCTTAAAGAAAGCTAAATTTTCTCATTCGTCTTTATTAGTAAGACACATCTGAAATTGAGGACGGAAAAACTTTATTCAGTCACAAACGTTGAGATTTATGCGGTTTCATCTGTTTTTTAGTGTCGTTTGTGATTTTCATTTTATTCCGTTCGATCCATTACTTGTATACAGAATGTGTTATTTACGACAAATAAGCCTTATTACCTTTTAGCGATGTGTTACTTATAAGTCAACATTTGTTATTATCCATAAGGCATTTGTTATTTTTTGCTATGTTTCTTTTTTACACGATTTGGGGAAAATATATTATCCGTTTCTTGCAACTAATCGGTATAAATTCGAGGTACCCATGAGAAATTGAGGTCTATATTACCTTATTGAGTCAATAACGCGGAGATTTATGCAGTTTTCATCTATTTTTTAGTGTCGTTTGTGATTTTCATTTTGTTCCTTTCGATCCATTACTTGTATAAAGAATGTGTTATTTACGACAAACAAGGCGTTATTACATTTCAGCGATGTGTTACTTATAAGTCAACATTTGTTATTATCCATAAGACATTTGTTATTTTTGCTATGCTATAAGTATTTCTTTGTTACACGATTTGGAAAAAATATAATATCCGTTTCTTGCAACTAACCGGTATAAATTCGAGGTACCCATGAGAATTTAAGGTATATATTACCTTATTGAGTCAATAACACGGAGATTTATGCAGTTTTCATCTGTTTTTTGGTGTCGTTTGTGATTTTCGTTTTATTCCTTTCGATCCATTACTTGTATACAGAATGTGTTATTTACGACAGACAATGCGTTATTACCTTTCAGCGATGTGTTACTTCTATGTCAACATTTGTCATTATCCATAAGGCATTTGTTATTTTTTGATATGTTATAAGTATTTCTTTTTTACACGATTTGGGGAAAATGTAATATCCGTTTCTTGCAACTAAACGGTATAAATTTGAGGTACCCATGAGAAATTGAGGTCTATATTACTTTATTGAGTCAACAACGCGGATATTTATGCAGTTTTCATCTGTTTTTTAGTGTCGTTTGTGATTTTCGTTTTATTCCTTTCGATCCATTACTTGTATACAGAATGTGTTATTTACGACAAACAAGGCGTTATTACCTTTCAGCGATGTGTTACTTCTATGTCAACACTTGTTATTAGCCATAAGGCATTTGTTATTTTTTGCTATATTCGTTATTTCTGACGATTAAAGCTGCAAATTAGATATACAAATCTACCCACGATCAAATTAACAATAATTTCAACATATTAGGTCATAAACTTTGATATTTTCGGCTATAGTCTCAACGATTTCTGTTATTTGTGTTTATCAGTTTTTTTCTGTAATTAACTTCCATAGATTTTTTGAAGATTCTTTTCAATCTCAACGATTTATGTTTATCATTTTCGGCTACAATGTCAACGATTTCTGACGATTAAAGCCGCAAATTAGAAATACAAATCGAGCTTGAAGATTTTTTTTGAGAGGATTCGAGCTTGCACCGAAAATCGCTCGTTGGAGAAGACGATGGCAAATGTTTGTAAATTTCGCATCTGTTAGAGGGTATATATGTCATATCGCATAGTTTGGGTATTTTTCTCTATGAGTTTTGAAAAGTAGGTCATTCATACTAAATGGAACTTTATTGGGGTCTGAACACTAGTTTAAAATATTATCAGGGCCTGACTAATAATAAACCCTAAATAATAGGGAAGATGTTTGTTCAGGCCCCCCTAATATTTTGATTTACCCGTCAGACCCTGTCAGAAACTGAATAAGTTTAAGGGACCTGCTTTTGTAAAATTCAGAGTAAAGGACCCAAAAAAAGAATTTGACGAAAATACCCTTTGCTTTATTTTTTCCAGCGAAACTCATGACGTGCTTTTTTTGTCTAAATATAAAGCGGTATTTTTCCTTCATTTTATGTTACACAGTTACAGCATATTGTTACTTTAGAAAACAGAAACGTTGTTTTTCAATAATATTGTGTTACTTTGTTATTGCAAAACGTTATCAGCAGAATTTTTTTCGAAGTCATTTTTCTTACACTGAATCGAGCACAAAATAATTCGATTGACCCATCCAAACGATTCGACATGTCATGTTGGATTCATTATGATATTGCAATGCACGATGTCGAATTTGCTTGTCTAATTAGGGTGCAAATTCGAAAACAAAATGGTAAATCGAATCTAGATTTCGACATAAATTCGAGGTACCCATGAGAAATTGAGGTCTATTTGACCTTATTAATTCAATAACGACGTGATTTATGCAGTTTTCATCTGTTTTTTAGTGTCGTTTGTAATTTTTGTTTTATCCTTTCGATCCATTACTTGTATACAGAATGTGTTATTCACGACAGACAATGCGTTATTACCTTTCAGCGACGTGTTACTTCTAAGTCAAAATTTGTTATTAACCATAACACATTTGTTATTTTTTGCTATGTTGTAAGTATTTCTTTTTTACATGATTTAGGGAAAATATAATATCCGTTCTTGCAACTAATCGGTATAAATACGAGGTACCCATGAGAAATTGAGGCCTATTTGACCTTATTGAGTCAATGACGACGTGATTAATGCACTTTTCATCTTGTTTTTTAGTGTCGTTTGTGATTTTCATTTTATTCCTTTCGATCCATTACTTGTATACAGACTGTGTTATTTACGACAAACAATGTGTTATTACCTTTCAGCGACGTGTTACTTCTAAGTCAAAATTTGTTATTAACCATAAGACATTTGTTATTTTTTGCTATGTTATAAGTATTTCTTTTTTACACGATTTAGGGAAAATATAATATACGTTTCTTGCAACTAATCGGTATAAATTCGAGGTACCCATGAGAAATTGAGGTCTATTTTACCTTATTGAGTCAATGACGACGTGATTAATGCACTTTTCATCTTGTTTTCTAGTGTCGCTTGTGATTTTCGTTTTATTCCCTTCGATCCATTACTTGTATACAGACTGTGTTATTTACGACAAACAATGTGTTATTACCTTTCAGCGATGTGTTACTTCTAAGTCAAAATTTGTTATTAACCATAAGACATTTGTTATTTTTTGGTATGTTATAAGTATTTCTTTTTTACACGATTTAGGGAAAATATAATATACGTTTCTTGCAACTAATCGGTATAAATTCGAGGTACCCATTAGAAATTGATGTCTATTTTACCTTATTGAGTCAATAACGACGTGATTTAAGCAGTTTTCATCTGTTTTAGTGCCGTTTGTGATTTTCGTTCTTTTTATCTCGATCCATTATTTGTATACAGAATGTGTTATTTACGACAAACAATGCGTTATTATTTTTCAGTGATGTGTTATTTCTGAGTCAACATTTGTTATTATCCTGAAGACATTTGTTATTTTCTGGATAATTTGTTATCTTCTATGCGCTAGGGTTTTTGGGTAGTTTTTGGGGTTTAGGACTTACGGGTTCGAGGTTAAGATTAAGGGTTTACGACATGAAATTTTGGGAGAACGATCCACGACTTGTGCAGTATAAGATACAACCTCAAAAAATTTTGGGGTTCGGTGGGTTTAGGGTTTAGGGTTTCGGGCCTCGGATTTAGGGTTTTGAGCTTAGTATTTTGTATTTGTGGTCTATAAATATTATTAGTCCTTAATGTTGACGTTTGAACATGTTTGTGGTGCAATTTATAATGTTATGTTCTATTGAAAGAGGTGATAGTTTATGTTTTGCAATGGAGGACTACATGTTTATATATCTATTGAGATCAACATTCGTCTATTGACATCAAATTTCGCCTAATGTGTATTTTAAAGGAATGTGGTGATTAAACTTCATCAAATTATATATTTACATGAACATCCATATTAAACATCTAAAATAAAAGTGTATTTTTGTACGAATTAATCGAATTATTGACGTGGTACTAAATAACATTTATGAGGTATCAGTATTAATCAGTGTGTTATTAATTGAGTTCGAGTTGTTTTTTTCTAACCTAACGTGTGTTATTATTTCCAATTAATGTAGTACAATTTTGAGAAAGTCCTGTAAATATGCTCTGACAATTTTGTTAAATTCTCTGACGGTAGAACCTTCTGGAATATTCTCAATGAAGTGTTTTGTACATGTATATGTGTTATATTTGTTGTGTAAACTGTTACTCACTTAAAAAACGTTTTAGTCTTAGAGAAAGCTAAAATTTTCTCAATTTTATGGTTACTGACTTACTTTTTCTTTTAATATTAAGACTCGTTTGATTCGATTTTATCTTATTCAGTCGCTTTTACCTTGTTCGGCCGTTAAAGTTGATATTGAATCGATTTCTGGACGAAATTTTTGATTTGGGGGTGGAAGCACGAATTCATTCGATACATAAAAAATTCGTCTTTATTAGTAAGACCCATCTGTAATTGAGGACGGGAAAACTTTATTTAGTCACAAACAATGAGATTTATGCAGTTTTCCATCTGTTTTTAGTGTCGTTTGTGATTTTCGTTTTATTCCTTTCGATCCATTACTTGTATACAGACTGTGTTATTTATGACAAACAATGCGTTATTACCTTTCAGCGACGTGTTACTTCTAAGTCAAAATTTGTTATTTTTTTTTTTTGGTAAGGAGTTATCATTACCACATAAACCGCAGTTTTCCAGTACATTTGACATATCATTCACACCTCTAGCCGTATATATCTACTGAAGTAAACGGTGCATAAAATCTTTTTCGCCCGGTTTTGTTATTAGGATTCTCAAACTGGTAATATGTTCAAGTGCTCCTCTTTTGATCATACTAATCAGCTCTCCCCCTGATCTGGCTGCCTCGCCATGCAGTCTTCGATTGCGCTCGGTCCAAATCGTGTAAAACATTGCAGATATCACCATTATTCTAACCTTACACACTTTGTGCTTGCGTTTCCCCAACTGTTTTAATAACCTCTTCGCTCCCTCAAGATCATCTGGTATCCGTATCTCAATCCAAGTTTGAATTCCCTCTTTATAACGACTTTACTGAAGCCACATAACAGGAATAAATGCTGAATACTTTCCTCTTCCTTCCCACACAAGAGGCACTTCGTGTCAGAGACCATCATGCCCCATCTTTGCAGTCGATCTCTAGTCATAACCCGTCCTTGAACAATAAGCCAGAGCATGACAGCATGCTTAGGCATAGACCATCTATTCCACACTGCCTCAGCTAGCTCAAACTTCACTTCCTTATGGCGTCCCAACCAGTTATAGGCCGAGGTGATTGTGTAGTTACCAGACTCATGAGCTAGCCATCTCCCCTGATCAATCCCCTGGCTGAATAGCTCCTTTACTTTGTTGAGTTTCCTCCATACCCAGCTGCAGTCATTTGGAGTTATATGAGACCAGAAGTCACCATTCCGCAGATACACACCATCCAACCAACGAATCCATAAGCAGTCCTTCTTTGCAGCGATGTCCCACATTAATTTTCCTATGCATGCATAATTCCAATCGCCACAGTTCTTGATGTTTAATCCCCCGCAACTCTTCCTTCTACACACCAAGTCCCAAGCTACCAAGGCTTGCATCTTCCCCCTCTCCTTCTTTCCCCACAGAAATTCACGACATTTCTGATCAACTGTTTTTACCACACTTCGTGGCAGAATAAAAATTGATCCCCAGTAGCTGTGTAAAGATAATAATACTGAGTTGATGAGGCAGCAACGTCCTGCATATGATAGGTGTCTCGTAGTCCAACACTGGATTCTCTTCACAATCCTATCTACCAGCTCTTGGCATTCGGTTCTGCTCCACTTAGTGGGCGAGATTGGCACCCCCAGGTACCTCATTGGAAACTTCCCTTCAATATATCCTGTCATCGCAATCAGCTTCTGTTTGGCAGCAGTATCCATTCCAGCTATATAAATATGTGATTTACTGGTGTTGGCTTCCAACCCAGTAGTCAGCTGAAACTGTTTTAGACTCTCCATGATCAGTTGGATGGATTGACTGTGTGCTTTGCACATAATGATCAAGTCATCCGCAAAGCAGAGACTTACCAGCTTCAGTTTCTTGCACAAGGGGTGGTACCTGAAGTCCTTTCCATTAGCAACAAGTCTGAGCTGTCTAGTGAGATATTCCATAGCCAAGACAAACAGCATAGGAGACATTGGATCCCCTTGCCGTATCCCTGGAGCCCCTTTTAGATTCCCTTCCAATACTCCATTTATAGCAATTTGGTAGGATACTCCTGTGATACAATCCTTTATCCAATCCACCATTCTAACAGGAAAGTTCAGTTTCTTCAGCAAATTGATAATGAATTTCCATTCAATCATATCGTACGCCTTCTTTAGATCAATCTTCATCAGACATCGTGGTGACACTGCTCCTCTTCTGTACATCCGGAGCAGTTCCTGGGTTATTAGAATGTTGTCTCCAATGGATCTCCCCGGCACAAAGGCCCCCTGGTTATCCTGTACCAGTTTTGGCAACACACCTCTGATTCTGGAACAGAGCAGTTTTGCAATACATTTATAGATTGTAGTGCAACATGAGATGGGTTGTCTCTGTTATAACTGGGCTGATCGACCTTGGGAATCAAAGTAATGGCCGTTTTATTAATAGCTTTCATCAGTTGATTCCCCTTGAAAAAATTCTGTATTATCTTAGTGATGTCCTCTCCTACCACCACCCATGATTTCTTAAAAAACTCACCGTTATACCCATCCGGACCCGGAGCTTTTTCACTGGGGATAGAGAACATTGCTCTCTTAATTTCATCACTACTGAAAGGTCGAATCAATTCCATCTGATCCTCTATGGATAGGACATTCCCCTGCCTTATCACAGCATCCTCTACTTCAGCCGTGTGGTCCAGCTTTGTGCCCAGAATCCCCTCATAATAGGTGATAATGTGCGCAGCAATATCCCTAGGTTGTTCAAGGATCTCCCCTGTCTCAGTATAAAGAGATGAGATCCGATTTCTTACAGTTCTATATTTCAGCATATCATGGAAAAATTTCGTGTTCCTATCTCCCTGGTTCAGCCATACAGCTTTAGCTTTTTGGGCCAGAAATTTTGTTGCTGCCTTACTCAACTTCTCAAACTCTACTGCACGCTCCTTCTCTTCCTGTAATAGCAGCTCATTTAAAGGATCAGCATGTAGGTGTTCTTGGGCTGTTTTCAATCTCTGCCTGCTCCTTTCCATAGTGTTTACTATATCTGGAAATTGATGTCTATTTAACTCTTTCAGGGCTCCCTTCAAATCCCTTAGTTTCTTTAAGACAGCCCAGCCACAATCGCCATCATAGTTGCTCTGCCAGACATCAGACACTATATCCAAAAAGTGTGGTGCATCTACCCACATGTGTTGGAACTTAAAATTCTTCTTTGTTGGCCTCGCTGATCCCACTGACCTGATAATAATAGGAGTATGATCAGAGATATTCTCCTCCAGCACATGAGCCTCCACATCAGGGTATTTCTCAACCCAAGTAGGACTCACAAACACCCAGTCAATCTTGCTCCACACTCTATTTTCCTTTTCTTGCTTATTTGTCCAGGTAAAATAATTCCCTTTCCTTGTCATTTCCATTAGTTCGCAATCCCTGATAACTTCCCTGAAGCCTTCACATTCAGATACAAGTACCGGTGCTCCCCCTATTCTATCCCCAGCATTTAAAACATTGTTAAAATCCCCCCATATTACCCAAGGGTAATTTGGTTGCTGTAATCCTCTGAGCTCCTCCCACAGCTGCAGCCGTTTAGTTATGTTGTTGTGGCCATAGACACAGGTCAGCAAAAAGTCCTCCCTCTGCCTCAGCATTCTTACATGTATAATCTGCTCCGTCTTCTTTATGATACTAACAGTCCAGTCATTCTGCCATAGCAATACAATTCTCCCATTTGGATGACACTCCAGATTTGTCTCATGGTGCCATCCTCTAAAACATTTCTCCATTACCCTTTCTATATTTGCAGCTTTTACTTTTGTCTCAACTAGACAGGCAAGATTAATCTGTAGTTTCTTGCATATCAGACAAATCTCGGCCTGTTTGTGAGGGGTATTCATACCCCTCACATTCCATACTAAGGATCTATCCATGAGGGGGGAACCAAGCCTCTGTGAGAAGGCCTGGGATCCATTACCCTGGTCTCGTTTAGAAGTTCCACTCATATTATTCCCCTGTTCTTTGTTTGACCTTTTCCTCCTCTGTATGATCCATTCATCAGGTTTCCCACCAAATTCATGTGCCTCCTGCTTCGAGCCCTCTGCTGTCAGATTCAACGATTCATCTCCCCCCACGATAGCTCCATGTCCCACCTTATTAACCCTCGGTTGTGAGTCAGGTATGCCCAAGGTGTCCTCAACCTCTTTTGTACCCATTGGATCCTCCTTCTGTTTTTCCTTCCATTCCTTCCTACCCCCATTTTTCCTACAGATCTCCATTTCGTGCCCAAACATTCCACACTTCGTACACTTGGTAGGTTTCCATTCATAATTCACTTTTTGTTCACTGATTTGTCCATGTTCATTTACGAAGGAAATTGAATCCTTCAATTCATTCTTTAATTCAACTTCAACAAGAACCCTCGCATATTGGATCCTCTCCTTCCTTTCTGTAACCCCATCCGCCATAATGGGTTTCCCCACTAAGCTAGCTAACTTACTCAAGCTCTTTGCACCCCAGTATTTGAGTTCTAAGTGTGGGAATTGGAGCCAGATAGGAACTTTTTCCACTTCACCTTTTTTAAACTGAGTGTTGGACGTCCACGGAGCTAAAATAACAGGTTTCTTGTCAAATTGTAATACCTCCTCTTGTAATACTCTGTCCCGAGTTTCCACCGAATCAAATTTTACCATAAACAAGCCTGCCCTCACCTGCAGAACTTTTTGTATGCCATATTTCTTCCACATTCGGTTCAGAAAACCATTCATAACTGAGTAAGGGGGTTTGATCCCAGTACATAGCATATAATGGTTGTGTTCCAGTAGCTAATCTCCTCAGAGATATCCTCCAGTTCAATCCGTCCCAGCTCCACACCTTTTGTCACAACAGGTTTTTTCAATTTGGTTCCCGCGTTTCTCAACTTTGATATATCGAATTTCTCCCAAATTGATTTATTGTTCTCACTACCCTTTCCATTTTGTTCCTCAGTACAGACATTCTTCCCTTTGAGCTCTCTCAGCGTTCGTTCCAACATTATTAGGTCCGATTTGCTTCCCTGTTCCCCTGCCGGACTCCCAACATACTGTCCAATCAGTTTTGTGATAGATTCAAGTGTGGGTTCATTGGTTTGCGTAACAGATTTAGGCGTGTTTGTAGTCATCTGGTTCATATCAGTTGAGTTGTTCATCCCCATTTCCGGTGTTGCAGGACTCCGTTTCGTTATCCTCTTCTTCTTGGCCATGGCCGCGGCGGCATCCACCGGAGAGAGAAGAGCAATGGAACAGTGTCACGCAGCCGCCAATATGTGTGTGTAAATCGCACCTTCAGTGTGTGTAAATCGCACCTTCAGTGTGTGTAAATCGCACCTTCAGTGTGTGTAAATCGCACCTTTATCGATGTTTCCGATGTAATAATAATATATCCTCCCAAAATTTGTTATTAACCATAAGACATTTGTTATTTTTTGCTATGTTATAAGTATTTATTTTTTACACGATTTAGGAAAAATATATCCGTTTCTTGCAACGAATCGGTATAAATTCGAGGTACCCATGAGAAATTGAGGTATATTTTGTCTTATTGAGTCAATAACGACGTGATTTATGCATTTTTCATCTGTTTTTAAGTGTCGTTTGTGATCTTCGTTCTTTTTCTCCCGATCCATTGGTTGTATACAGAATGTGTTATTTACGACAGACAATGCGTTATTACCTTTCAGCGACGTGTTACTTCTAAGTCAATATCAGTTATTAACCATAAGATATTTGTTATTTTTTTTTATGTTATAAGTATTTCTTTTTTACACGATTAGGAAAAATATAATATCCGTTTCTTGCAACTAATCGGTATAAATTCGAGGTACCCATGAGAAATTGAGGTCCATTTTACCTTATTGAGTCAATAACGGCGTGATTTATGCAGTTTTCATCTGTTTTTAGTGTCGTTTTGTGATTTCGTTCTTTTTCTCCCGATCTATGGGTTGTATACAGACTGTGTTATTAACAATATATGGATCGTTATTTCTAATGTATGATGTGGTATTTTGTGTGACGATTTGTTATTTACTAGAAGAGATGTGTCATACGTCGCCAAGTGATTTGGAAAAACAAAAAAAATTAAGTTAAGCTCCGGCAGCCTGTCGCCTCCGCCTGTGGCCTCCTTCGAGCTCTACTACGACGACGGGTCAGGGTCGGACCTCGTCTGCTCACGAATGTCGAGATTATAGATGGAAATCGAGCTTGAAGATTAGGTCGCTCGTTGGAGAAGATGCAAAAGTTTGTAAATTTCGCATCTGTTAGGGGTAAATATGTCATATCACGTAGTTTGTGTATTTTTCTCTAAGAATTTTGAAAAGCAGGTCCTTCATACTAAATGGAATTTGATTGGGGCCTGAACACTAGTTGAAAATATTACTAGGGCCTAACACGTAATTAACCCTAAATAATATTTCTGAGTCAGTGCAGACGACGATCACTTCAATCGAAGCGCACACAATGGGTCCCACGTAAACTACGGCAACAAAAACCCAAAGTTCAAACTAGCCGTTGCCTCATTTTTTTTCTTATATTATTATTTTTCAGCTCAATATTAAACCGACGACGACGACGCTCCCTTCTCCTCTGTTTCTAGTACATTCATTACCTTCCCTAAACAAACAACACTCTGTTTCTTTCGTAAACATATAGTTTCAGTTCTTGTCAATCTCTGACTGAGAATATACTCGTATTCGTACCAAAACTTGAGCGATAGCATAGCAGCACCGATGTTCACTGAAGGGTTAGACGAAATGCAATCAGCTGGGTCAAAAAGGTTACCTTTTTTTCTTAATTTAACCGTGATTCATGGCACATCTGTTCTTTCTCTTCGATCTTTTTTTCTTTAGTTGAAACGATGACGATTATATTTCGAATGTTTTCATGGTTTTATTACAAACTTGGCTCTTTAGGTCTCAGACGCTGAACATCGTGAAGCTCGATCACCGTTGGCTGAGAACATAGACAAGATGTGCACACTTCCAAGATCACCGTTAGCTTATACTTCGAGTAATTTTAAGTCGTCGAATGCTCTTCCTCCGCTGAAATTCCACTCGGGTTTGCTAAAGCCTATCAACTCTGTTACTCTAAGCGCTGAAAGCAATGAGGATGAGTCAGATTATTACAATGATGAAGAAAGTGTGGGCTCTGTCCCAGAAGGGATTATGGAGAACCACTCTGATGAGGATTCTGAAGATAATTTAGCCTTTGACCCAATTTTAAGCAGAGAACACAATAAAGGGAGATTCGTGTCGACGATAAACAGAGGGATTCTGAAAGAGGATCTCCGCGTAGAAGTCCCTCGAAGCGCAAGAAGATTTACAGGTGATGAATGGGGTTCAAAAGGGTTTGGTCGGAGAAGTGCAGTTTCTGGAGGAAGTGCATACGTGAGTATATGATCTTATTGTTTTCGAATAAAAGAGATTAGAAGTTAGAAATCGAAACATTATATGAATGTTTTTCAAGTTAAGCAGTAAAATTTGAATCTTGGTAGATAGAGTTTTGAGCAAACTATCTCTCTTTATCTGCAACGCAGGCAACTCCTATTGGGAACTTGGGCACCCCAAGTGCACCGCCTTTCATGGACATTAAAGACGATGTTTGTGAATCTCATGTTGCGAGAGAGAACGGCGTTGGCGATCGAAATAGCAAATTGAGGCCTGATATTGTGGGTGATGAAGAAAAACTTATGGGGCAAGTTAAAACTTCTGTGATAAATGAAGTGGAAGAGGGTAAAAGGTATGATGATACGAATGTTATTGTTACTGAACTTTTAGAAATGGTACTCCCATAGTTAACGTTTAGTTCTACAGGGCGGATGGCGAAAGAATTGGCGAAACAGAAGACACAGTACCAGTTTGGAATGCAGATTTAGTTGGTTCTTCAATACCTTATCACTGTGTCAGGTTAGGTTTCTTGCACTTTTCTGTTGATATGTTTTCCTTTCCACACTTTTTCACTTTGTTGGGTGGCGACTTAATATGCGAAGGGCATGGTAAGGGTCTGGACAATTTAGTTCACACTGAGATTAGTTGTCTTATGCGTAACTTTGAGTGGCCAAACTGCGATATATCTATGTATCTATCTAATATAATCGACACATATTCTAAAGAATTCGCAAACCTTTATTTTCCTTTTTCCTTGATGACAGTGGGCAAAATGCATGGCAATCTCTTGTTTCTTACGATGCCTGCATTCGCATGTGCTTAAATGCATGGGCAAGAGGCTTACCAGAGGCACCTGAGTTTTTACGGGATGAGTGCCTACTGCTTCGTAATGCTTTCGGGTACATTTGCCGAAAATTTGCATTATACAACTATAGACTTGCAAGCAAAACGATTCGTCATGTGAAATTTTTCTCTTTATGTGTCAAACATTTGCCTCTTTAACTTAACTGACATGTAAATGTTTGTCAGACTTCACAAGTTCTTGCTTCAACCTCGGGTTTTACAGCAATCAAAAAGGGAGAGCAAAACCACAGAACAAACCATTGCCTCAAATGTAAAACGGACAGTTGGAGAGATTCGTGTGGAAGGTTAGTGACATAGCACTGTGTTTTTTCAGTTGTAAAAATAACCATGAAACTTATTTCCGTTTATTCTTATGACAGTGAAAAAGCTCCGTATAGTCCCACGGAGAAAGTTAAAGAGTGTAAATTCCATCAGAAGCAACATTTACTTGCAAGCCGGCGCCGAGTATGTTCGTCAGATTTCATCAGTAGTGAAGCATAGAATCAATTCCCTTAAACTTAGTCCCTTTTCATCTCCCTCTGAAGGTTTGTGGTCTTTTTTATCAAGTATTTTTTACACGTACTTGCTCGGATAGCAACATTCATGCTAGGGATTAATCTCAGGACAGTATTGCTTAAGAATCTTTTCTCTATACTGATTAAAATACTTCCTCACAGAATCACTATCATGTATAATGCGTCTGAAAAGTCAAAAGGAAGACAATGAAGCAGAGCATATTCCATCCATCTCTTTGAGGCCTGGAACTGGCGAATACCATGATCTGTAAGTTGTTTTTAAGTGTCCCTTAGTTTTCATTGTTCGAGTATTCTTTGAGCAGGTAGGGAACTTTTATAGATGTGATCATTAACTATCACTTGTTTATCGTACAGTATAAATTGTTTTCGTATGTACATGAATTTCAGTTTTCCTGAAAGTCAAGGAGATGCTCTTTTAGTCGAAGTCCAAGATGCAACACGAACTGTACAAGGTTGTGCGACAGTTCCAATATCGTCTCTCACTGATAACCCAGTAAGTTTAGCTGTAGTAATTATATACAGGATAGAAGATATGATTGCAAGCATTTTTGACTGGCTAAAATCGACCTTTTGCAGAATGATAGAGTTAGGTGGTGGAACATCTATCTCTCTGATGATGAATGCATTGGCAAAGTCTTGCTTTCCATCACTAGCACATTCACGAGCGATGAGACGACACTCATGAAGGTGAATATTTACCATAGTCCTAGTTTTTTCCCAAAGATTTTTGTTTTTCTCTAATATCTTAAGACTCCCCTTCTATACTATAGTAGTTTTATGTATCTAAAAAATGTTTAAAGGCTTATTTGCGGCATGACACGATACTAGTTAGTTACAGATGACTTGATTACTTCTTAAGTGGGTGTATGTATATGTGCACTCTTTACTACTTCTGATATACTTTGCTTTTCCGTTAATACATAGAGCGGATCTATCGTGGAGACATTAGCATATGATCTGTTGCTAGAAGCTGCCATGCGAGCTCTAAATTTCCATGCACGTAACTTACGAATAAAGGGCCCGTGGAAATGGATACTTTCAGAATTTGCAGATTATTATGGAGTTTCAGACTCTTACACTAAACTAAGGTACGCTAAGAAGCTTCATGAATAATTTGTTTTTTAAAAGTTTAGATATATGTGATCCTAGCCAGGCAGCCTCTCAATTTGATTAATATTCAGGTACCTTTCCTACGTAATGATTGTTGCCACTCCTACAAAGGATTGCCTTGAGCTTTTGCATGAGCTGCTCGTCCCTGTACTGAAAGCAAGAAGCGAAAGAAATTTAACAAGACAAGAGGTGACCGATCTTTTAATGTCTTTGATCGATAGTCAAACTCTTTAACATATGGGCTCGAATTCTTTCAATTGATAGATGCCAATGATTTTGCTGATTTATCCTCCATCCATACCCCGCCCGGGCTTGCTTCATCTTCAGTTCTATTGTTCCAAACCATGAGATATATCAACATTGCTTGTACTGATATTGATTGTTCTTCCTCCCTTGTTTAGATGTTTCATTGCTTTTTGTCAAATAATTGTCGATAATGAAATTAATAACACAGAAAAACATTTTGTTGGAGTGCGAGACACAAGTGGAGAGGCTCTTAGCTGAGGCATTTCAAAGTTACAAGTCATTGGATGAAAATTCTCCAACAGGATTAGCCGATGTATCTTCTGTTGCAATAACGGAAACTGCTGCTATGGCATTATTACCAGCCATGCAACTATATACGCTTACACATGACATACTTGCTCGAGATGGTCAGACTACTCTCAGAAACTATCTACAGGTGGTTTCTATCATCGGATGCTTACATGTGTTTGTCCTATCTTTTCCCTTTTTGTCAGCCATACATCTCTGTACAACGAATGCGTTGTGCTGTAATAAGTAACAGGTTAACGGAAAATAAAAATATTTTTTATTTTTTTTTTCAGACGGCAACCATGAAAAGATGTAGGAAACACATGCTCGAGACTGACGAGTTTGTGTCTAGCAGCAGCTCTGAAGGTTTCGTAATGGATGCAGAGTCTATCTCCAAAGCATACTTGAAAATGAAGAATCTCTGCATCAACATAAGCAATGAGATCCACGCCGACATCAAGATTCATAATCAGCATATATTTCCCAGGTAATACCTGTGTGAGCTCTCTCAATCTTGAAAGTTTTCTTGTCCTATGAAAAGTTCTACACCGAACTTGACATATCATGTGAAATTTACGCATGTGTGTATCACAATTGGTTGCAGTTCAATAGACTTACCTACAATCACCTCAACGGTTTACTGCTCAGAATTGCGCAAGAGACTTAAAGATTTCCTTTCTTCGTGGCCTCCTTCAAGTCCCACTACACACGTTAATGAACTTCTGATGGCACTTTCTGACTTTGAGAGGAGCCTAAGAACATGGAATATTAGGTTTCTTTCTTTTACCTGTTTGTGCATACATACATTCATACATGGTTTAATTTGGTGTGAGTGAGAAAAGAGCAAGTGTGATGTGAGTATATCTTTTGTAAAGGCTTTTTTATTAATGTGATTTCTTCAGCCCTATACAAGGTGGCATAGACTCAAGAGAGTTATTTAACGGTTACATAATGGTCTGGATTCAAGATTTACAGCTAACCATGCTTGATCTTTGCAAAGCAGAAAAGGTATATGTTCACTTTGGAGACGCCTAAAGCTAGAATTTTTCTTCTGATAGTAACTAAATCATTCACTCCAATTTATATTTTCATCTAACAGCTGCCTTGGTCTGGAGTGTGTACGAAATATTCAACTTCTCCTTTCGCCGAGGAAATGTATGACAAGACGACCGAAATGCTCTCGGAATATGAAGTTATGATTAATCAATGGCCTCAATACAATTTGATCTTGGAAAACGTAAGTTTTTTTTTTTTTTTGGGTTTTAGCTTGGTATTGGCTCTCTGAAAAGATCAGCAAAATACATACTTTTTACGATCCAACAATTTTCTGACATTGTCGTCCTTTTTTTTTTTCTTGCTGTTGTTGATTGTGTATCTTAACTCAAAAGGCTTCAGCAAATGTGGAAAGAGCAATCATCAAAGCATTGGAGAGGCAATATCACGACATTTTGAGACCGCTTAAAGACAGCATACCCAAAAAAATTGGTATGAAGGTCCAGAAACTAGCAAGAAGGCAATCGACTGCTTATTACACCATTCCTAGCGAGGTGAGTTTTTTTATTTTCCTTTCCTCTTCGTTGAATCTATGCTACAAGATAATAGGTTGTTGGGAAATATGAAAATGATTAGCTTCTTTACCTGTTTGGTAAATGCAGCTGGGAATATTTCTGAACACTATGAAGAGAGTTTTAGACGTACTTCACTGTCGTGTGGAGGACAAACTGAAGTCGTGGGTGTCCTACTTACCCGCAAATGAAGACAACAGCAAATCTAGTTTCGGGGAACAGATGAATGTAGTAACTGTTCTCCTGCGTACAAAGTACAAGAATTACATTCAAGCAATAATCCTCAAGCTTGTCGGCAATGTAAGAATTACTACGAACAATCTATGATGTGTTTGCTGTTCTCTCACAATTTTTTCTGCAAAATTGCGCTTCAGATGCAAGTGGAGAGGAGCACTCGTCTTCAGAGGATCTTAGAAGACACGAAAGAAGCAGACGGCGAGGCTCAAATTCGCGAAAGGATGCAAAATCTGAACAGTCAAATCTCAGACAGCATAAGCAACTTACACGATACATTCACGAATCAGATTTTCATTGCATCGTGCCGTGCATTCTGGGACAAGATGGGGCAAGTAAGCTTATTACATCTTACGCACATGATATCTTCTTGGTTTATTCTAATCATTCCTATCTATCTACTGTTGAAATTATTATAATATCCAATGTGGTGGTTCTATAGATTGTGCTGAAGTTTTTGGAGGGTCGGAAAGAGAACCAAGTCTGGTACACGGGATCATATCATGTTCTTGGGGTGAGTGAGAGTAACGATAATATTGCTATTTATATCGATGGAGATTATTTTATCTCTAACGAATTCGAATTGTTTTGTTTCGTTGATTGATTTATATAATCTTCAGATTCTCGACGATACGTATGCTTCCCAGATGCAAAGACTGCTCGGAAATGCTCTGCAAGAGAAAGACTTGGAGCCCCCGCGTTCGATCACCGAAGCTCGATCCATTCTATCCAAAGACAGAACGAACAGGACGGATTCGTCCTCCTACTTCTATTACTAAGATACCTAATCAATATCCATCACCTTATATAATTCTCCTTCTGTAATATAGGAACCTTATTCTTTTTTGTATGTAATAAAAACCAGAAACCTCGTGTAATAAAGCTCATGTGGGGGATCATAAATCGCTTGACAAAAAGATTCAAATTCATGCATCGAGCGAGAGAAATAAACATCCTTTCAAACAATCTGCTAACAAAAAAAAATGTCTTAGAAACGGAAAGCACATCAACTCACAATCTGCCATTTCAAGCATGCACTATAGTTGTCTCTTCACTACAATTGGACTCCTCACATAATGTCTCCCATCAGACCAAGTCAGCTGTCCGAAAACATAGTCCTTACCACCACCTCCACCTTTCTTGGCCTTCAAACTAACCTTAAACGCCTTTTCCTCTCCAACCTCTTCGAACTTCAAAACGTCGGGCTCGACAGCTACAGAAATCCCACGCGGGCTTTTCAAACGGGCTCTATAACTGCCCGGTGGCCCAACGTTCTTTAAGGTTCTGCTCACCGTGGCCAACCCTTTGAGGCTTGGAACGGTGATCGATGGGTAGTTAAAATCGGTCAAGACGATGTTGGGCTTTGGGCACGTGTAGGGTTCCTCGGAGAAGAGCTCGACCTGCGTCTCGTTTAGGCCGAGGGCGCATAAGAAGTTTAGGTAGTCCCTCGAGGATAGGTCGTAGACCAAGCCCGGGTCCATGGCTCGGTTGGGCTGCACGTGGCCTCCGCCGTAGCTGAACGGCGTGGCCTTTGCGTGGGACGCGTCGGTCATGGGCTTCCCTGTGTTGTCCCGTGTTCTTGCTGCAAGAATGATAATCATTAGGAAGTTACTACAATAAGAAATATTTCATGTAAAAATGTTTAGGATAACTATTTTTTGGGCAAAATAAGGGTGACGCTATAGAGACAAAGAATTTAGGGGTGGCGTTATATGGATAATAACTTTCAAAAGTAAGCAATTTATGGACAGTATACGCCGGAACACTGGATTTTTTGTCCCAATATTGCTTAATTTCAAAAGTTATTATACGTATAATGCCCCCCTCGGAACCGTAGATTATAGGCCAAAACTCTATAATTTAGGGCAAAATCTAGGTTTCTGGCGTATAATATCTCTAAATTGTTTAATTTTGAAAGTTATCGTCCGTATAATGTTGCATGACCCCAAATTATATGTCGAAATTCTAGAATTTGGAGAAAATTATGGGTTTTCGGCGGATTTTCCATAAAATTGCTTAATTTGAAAGTTATTGCACGTATAATGACACTCTCAAATTTCGTTGTCCTTATAATATCACCCCCTAAGTTACATGCCTAAAGAATAATTAACCAAATCTCTTATATATATGTATGTAATGAATTACCAGTGGTGGTGATGGCGGATCTGATAGCCGCGGGGCTCCACTGGGGATATAGAGTCTTCAGTAGGCCGACGACTCCAGCTAGATGAGGGCACGACATCGAAGTCCCCGACACAGAGTTGAAGGGAATGCGCCGTTTGTCGAAGTCTAAATTGGTCGGCCCTTCTGCTTCCGTATACGCAGCTATGATGCTAACGCCAGGTCCCGTTATATCAGGCTGCGAAAAACAAATATAGAAAAAACACATACTCATAATGGATGATCTTATCATATGATATAACTGATTGCCAAAGCTAGCTTACTAAATATATACTAAGTTGAGTTTAAGAGCAAAGAAAAGCTGCGAAAAAACCATGAAACCTTTAGAATTTCTGGTGTAACGGTGTTCGGGCCCCTAGACGAGAAAGCCGCCATGAACGGAGCTGGCTTCGTTCCGAGTAGAGTCGTTGGCTTCGTCACGCGGCCCTTGACAACCCTGAGATCGGTCGATCGTAATGATATGATGATGAAAATCTAAACATGAATGTATGTATATACAAGATCGAACAAATAAAAAAGTTAGTAGTACCTTGTTGAGTTGATGTAAGAGAAAAGCGCGAGTCCATCCGTGTAGTTGATGTGTGAGGCGGGCAAGACGTGCGGGTCGGCGATGATCTCGTTTCCCGAGGCCTTGTCGTTGGCTAAGACCATCCCCACGGCTCCGGCCAAGAGCGCTTGCTCGCCTTTGTCTACCCTCGCGGTTTCTCCCCTCAGACACACCAAGATCTTACCCTTCACCTTCTTAGGATCCAAGGTTCCAGGTTTGCACAGACCACTGCAAACACAAGAATATATATGAAGGGGACGGGCCGTTCGATCGGTAAGTAAACTTATATTAGTTTCGTTCCTACGCTACGTACGCTTGATCGACAGATGCGTTTGCGGCGTTTGCATGTTGCGCAGACACAACCGGAAACGTCTTCTTCTCAGGCAACGACGTAGCCGAAAGACTTTCCCCCTACGCATATTATTCAAAATTGTTGGATATTACTGGCCAAAATCAACGGGATAAGATCAATATTCAACCAAGAAACAAATAATATCTTGAATGACCACTCCACCTAAAAGTTTATGCATGCAAACAATGCTCATTTATTAATATTTATATTATATTTCCAGCACATGTAATACCACGTTTGAATGACCACAGCTAAATTCTTAAACTTGTAGGCTGATTTCTTAATTATATAGCATTAGACATGTAGTTTTATTAAATGGGTGGTCGTGAAGACCCAAAACCTCTTTACTCGTCAAACTCTGATACCATATTGAATGACCACTCCACCTAAAAGCTTTAAGCTTGTTATAAAGAATGCATCGCTTATTATATTAATATATATTATATTATATCATACCATGAAAACGATCTGCTTCGCCTTACTCCCGAGAACGACGTGGCTCGGAACTGCCTGTCCACAGTGCTCGCGCCCACGGTGATCTGCCATGGAGCAACGTTCGACACGGTCCCGTCCTTCGGTCCCGAGTTGCCCGCGGAGCAAACCACCACGATCCCTCGGCTCACAGCGTGGTACGAGCCGATGGCCACGCTGTCGTTGACGAAGGGGGCAGGATCTCCCCCGAGGGAGAGGGATAGGACGTGGACCCCGTCGTGGATGGCGGCGTCGAAGGCCGCGAGTATGTCCGCGTCGAAGCACTCGTTGCCGTTGACTGGCTGCCAGCACACCTTGTAGGCCCCACCCTCGCCCTGGGGGACCCGCCCTTGGCCGTCCCATTCCCGTAACCGAACACGTTGGCCCCCGGGACGAATGCCCCGCCTGCCGTCGACAACGTGTGGGTCCCGTGGCCCTCGGTGTCCCGCGGGGAGTCGAGGTGTACCGTGGAGGTGGCATTCCCCCCGGCCGATAGGTAGCCCTTGTTGAAGTATCTAGCTCCAATTAGCTTCCTATATAATTATTTGTCGGACAATTGTAACAAAAAGAAATAAATAGTTAAATAATAAATTGGCTAGATACCCGCTTAGTCGAAGGTATATCATATAAGAAATTTGGGTACCGTAGATAAACGATGGTAAAATGATACTTTCAACCAAACGGGTACCTATGTGTAAAACTTATTCTACTAGGTACACAATATATAAAATTTATTTGACAGATGATTGAACTGATAATTTGTATACTTTAGGGTATTTAATTGTAGATACACATCTCAAATTCACATAATATGATAGTCATGGAGTTTGAACTCATGAACTAAATGAACGGAGTATCATCCACATCCATTATGCCGACCCCATGGAAATAAATAATAATCATCAGAATAGTATACAGTATTTTATTACTCAAGAGGGAATGAATGAGCAAGAGGGAAGGAATGAATGACCTGTTGCAATGAAAGGTGGTGTCTGAGCCTCTTTGGCAAGTGCCTCTCCATTGTGATGGGATTGGTCCCATTCCTTCGTCGTTGAAGCTCTTTGACTCCGGCCATGCACCTGACATATTATTACCAAATTCATTTGATTAAATACGAATACTAACTATTTCCCACTAATGATTTTTTATAGGACGAAATAACCCTCCAACTGTTATTTAATGGTGAAACCATCTAATATGTAAGGTGGTGTACGTCGAGTTTTCAATAAGTCATGGTCGTGGAGCATAATTATCAGCTCGCTTAAAATTTTTTAAAATTAGAGTAAAATTATAAAAAAGTAGGAAAACTGGAGCACGTTCATAGCTTTTGACGGTCAAAGCTCAAGCTCGACCAAGCTTTCATCCCTAGTTTAAATTCTCACGACAACAATTGTTTATGTTTGAGATTTTGAATAATTTACTAGCTTAAACACTTTGTTTAACATTGCTAATTGGTTGTTAGGTGTCGGTATCACTTATTATTACACATGTGAACATGTGCTTGTTTTCTTAGCTCTCTCTAGACATTTATTACAAATCCTAACTGGGGTCGTTGCTCGATTCATAGCTAAGTTTGATAATTGAGCGATTTACACGCAACGTCAACGTGGTATTGATTGAAACATGCAACTTGCCAATGTAATAGATAATCTAGACAAACTCTATTATTTTCCCCTTTTTTCGAAAAAAACAAAATAAGATATTAAATACTGGTCAACCCTAAGCAGCTGTATTTTTGAGAAAGGCACCACACAAGAGATCTTTTAGGTTGTTAGTGGACTTACCTTATCTATCACCACACCACCATGCTGGGCAAAGCCAGATAGATCCAAGGAAATCAAACATAAAATAAATAAAAAGGAATATTAATTTCTTGAGTCCCCCACAACGTTATTAAATCTCGTCTGTAATAATGAGAAGGCTCTACCTAATAGCAACTAAGAATAGATTTCCCAAGAAACAAACACATGATGTGATATATTCCACTATTTGTTTATAATTAGATTTAATTTTTAAGAAAAAATAAAAACTAACCAGTATCAAGATTGCCAATGATGGTATTTTCCCCGAAATTAGCCTTCTTCCAAAGGGAGTTAGCATGAATTACGCCGTTCTTTGCAAGCCCCATAAACTCCCACGACTTCGTCGTGTGTAGCCTTCTTCCTTTGCTCGGAAAACTGACACAACCTTGGGATGCTCTGATACAGATGATGTAATAATTTAAGATAAACCTATGTTATTATCCACATATATAATATTATAACAGCAGTATAATAGTTCACAGAAATCAACAGAACAAGATTACTTGATATTCTGTAAGCTTCATCTTCATCAAGATTTGCCGCAAACCCATTGATGTGTTTGGTGTATGAGTAAAAGATTGCATCTTTGGCCCTATCATAACTGTATGAGTAGAAACAAGAACTTATAAGTAGCAGTAAGTCTGTCATATTTTGATGTAAAAACAATAGAAAAAAAATATATAGTTCGGTAATACCTCCCAAGAATGATCCAAGAAACTCATGATGAGACTCAGTGATTCGATCATAGTCGATGGATGGGACTTCTGCTCCATGCGAATGACCTCCCAAGTACACCACAAAGGAGGAAGGCTACGAAAAACACACACACACACACAAAGATTAAAATTAAATAATAATTAAAATAAAGAGTAAGAATATTATTAAGCCCATATTGGAAATAAGTGTTGTCAGTGCTGTTGATGCTTACCTTTTTGGTGGCAGAAGTGGACTAAGCAATAGTAGTAGTACTGATGATACGAGTGATAAGAGATGAATAATAGTTTTCATTGCTGCTCAAAAGAATGGAATTCTTTTCCCTTTCCCTATTCTTTTTATTCTTTTATTTATCCCCTTTGAAATGAATAATCAAAGAAGGGTGAGTAAGGATTGGAGCGTTGTTATGTAGGGCGCTGTGTTTATATATAAAGCTTTTGTAGTGTTGACCTTTCTTTATATGCCTAGAAAGTTGAAATCATTGTTTGACTTGATGATGAAATATTATGCAAAGTGATTATATTCACTAGCCATTTTATTCTTTTTATTCCTCTTTTGGTCCCTTTTTACTTTTCACAGTGACTAAAGTGCAAACATACAGATTTAAACGATGTGCTGACCAAAGTTCGAGTGGGTGATGTATTTATATATTTATCGATATATTCGATTTTGAACGGTAATTTCAAGAGTGTAGAAGCAAGTGATTGTTGATTGATATTATGACGTTGGAAATCAACTCTGTTATATAAATATAAACCAAATAATAGATAATCAAAATTTGCTGAGTATTTTTCTCCCAGTCTATATCTAAGAAATCTGCTCGCCATGATAAACAGTATGTACATAATAAAACAATAATGTGATTGACATCGTGCTCTACGGCGTTACATCGTTGGACCATATGATGCAAACCTTTCCAAATCTATTTAATAAATTCACACTTAGAAAGATTTGACTTTATGAGGTCATCTAATCCGGCGCAGCTATTTAAAAAAAATGTGACAGGTAATGTTACAAATTTATGTTCGTTTCGTAGCTCTTATTTATTATTTGTTCTTATTACAACTTAAAATATGTAAGGATTTCAAGATGAAAAAATCATACTACGCAACTTTTGTTGCGAAATGGACAGCGTAATAATATTGGAAATGTGAAGATAAAATGGACACGAGAATTTACGTGGAAAACCCCTTTTAACTTGGGGTAAAAAACCACGGGCGAGGTAGAAATTTATTACTGGGGTAAAAACAGGGGTTACAACCTCTCAATCTATAAAGGAGAAAACACTCACTAACTCTCTTTATAGTTGGAGCAAATACCGAACAAACCATCTATTTTTTTCTCTCTTTCTTTTTCCCTCTCTCTCTCTTCTTTTCTTTCTTTGGTGTGTTTTTTCATTTGCCTTCGTTTGCCTCTATTTATAGCCAAACTCAACACTAATATTAATATAATAATATTATTATTTATAGTAGAGTAGATATAATATAGTAGATAGAGAGTTATGTAGAGTGGTAGAGTGGTAGAGTGGGTAAAATTACCCACTCCCCTAACAATCTCCCACTTGAAGATTTGATTGTGACGCAATCAGATCTTCACACCATTCTTCTAGCTCGCTTTTTCATGTTACTTAGATTCTGTCAATCCACAGGAGGAACGACACCATATAAACTTGTCCACAGGAATTGCTTTGGTCATGTAGTCTGCCAGATTATCCGCAGTGTGAACTTTTTTCATGTCCACTGTTCCTTCTTCAACTTGTTCACGAACAAAGTGGTATTGGACCCGGATGTGTTTGGTTCTTGAATGATATGCTGGATTCCTTGCAAGATGCAACGCACTCTGGCTATCACAATAGAGAACAATATTCTTCTGTTTGTGGCCGAGTTCTTCCAGCAACATCTTCAACCATATTGCCTCTTTACTGGCTTGCATAGCTGCGACATATTCTGCTTCCGTTGTTGACGTTACAACAATGGACTGCAGTTTTGAAACCCAGCTTACAGCACCACCAACAAGATTAAACACATATCCGGTTGTGGATATGCTTTTATCAAGTTCACCTGCATAATCTGCATCAACAAAACCATGGACAGTAAAATCTGTACCTCCGTAACATAAGGCAAGATCCGAGGTTCCTTTGATATATCTGAGAATCCTCTTAGCAGCACTCCAGTGCTCCCGACCAGGGTTGGACATGTATCGGCTAACGACTCTCACTGCATGGGCAATGTCTGGTCTGGTACATATCATTGCGAACATTAGACTTCCAACCGCCGATGCATATGGTAGTCGAGACATCTCTATCCTCTCGTCTTCATCGGTAGGACACATTTCAGAGGATAGCTTAAATTAGCAGCAAGAGGGGTAGATATTGGCTTACTATCTTGCATGTTGAACCTTCGTAAGATTTTCTTCAAGTAATTCTTTGGGAAAGCCAAATCTTCCGTTTGCTTCTGTCTCGAGATATTTGCACGCCAAGAATTTTGTTTGCTGGTCCCAAGTCCTTCATTCGAATTCACTGGCCAGTTGAGTCTTTAAAGTTGCGATACGACCTTTGTTGGGTCCTGCTACCAGCATATCGTCGACGTACAACAGCAACATGATAAAATCGTCATTGCCAAATCTCTTGAAATACGCACAAGGACCTGAGTATAGCCTGTTGTAGCCAAGACTCATTATGAAGGAATCAAATCTCTTATACCAGCATCGAGGTGCTTGTTTGAGCCCGTAGAGAGATTTGATCAATCGGCAAACCAGATCTTCTTTTCCTTGTTCCTCGAAACCTTCTGGTTGAAGCATATATATTTCTTCATCCAGGTCACCATGGAGAAAGGCCGTCTTCACGTCCAGCTGCTCAAGATGCAAGTCAAATGTAGCAACCATTGACAAGACCACCCTGACTGTTGTAAGTCGAACCACAGGTGAGAAAATTTCGTTGAAGTCAATCCCTTCTTTCTGAGCATATCCTTTTACAACCAGTCTAGAACGGTAGCGCTCTACCTGGTCATCACCATTCCGCTTGATTTTGTACACCCATTTGTTGCCAATGGGTTTCCTTCCTTGCGGTAATGGCACCAACTCCCATGTCTTATTTTTATAGAGAGCTTCCATTTCCTCTTGCATCGCTGAAATCCACAGACTCGCATCTGAATTATTCAGTGCTTCTTAGAAAGTGGTTGGCACTCCATCCTCCGTTAGAAAACAGTATGCAAGATTGCTCTCTATCTCATAATCTGAGTGCCAACTTGGCGGCCTACGCTCGCGTGATACCGCAAGTGATCCGGTACTTCAGATTCGACTGGGGTCGAGCTCTTCGTGCGCCGGTTCAGCTTCAGAAGAATTATATTGCTCCAATTTTCTCTTCATCGGTGTAGTCTTTGTCACGCCTTTTGAACTGCTATCATTTTCGACTTGCTCTTGATCGTCGTCCTCCAAGAAGATAACATCTCTGCTGATAATCACTTTGTGGTCAGTGAGATACCACAAGCGATACCCCTTTACTCCATCAGCATACCCCAAGAATAGGCATTTCCTGGACTTTGGATCCAACTTCGTTGTTTCTTGGTTGTGGTACATCGCGTACGTTGAACTTTCAAATATATGGAGGTTTGAATAATCTGCAGGTCCACCAGTCCACATTTCCATCGGTGTTCGCATCTCTATAGCAGTAGATGGAGCCCGATTCACCACATAACAGGCAGTACAGACCGCTTCCGCCCAGAACTTCTTTTCCAGGCCCGCAGTTCTCAACATAGCCCTTGTTCTTTCCAACAGGGTCCTATTCAACCGCTCTGCCACTCCATTTTGTTGTGGAGTGTAACCCGTGGTGAACTGTCTTCTGATGCCCGCGCCTTTGTAGAATTCAGTGAATTCTTTGCCAGTATATTCCCCTCCATTATCTGACCGGAGACACTTGATTTTTCTGCCGGTTTCAAGTTCAACTCGTGCCTTGTATGTTTTGAAGATAGGAAATACTTCGTCCTTCTTCTTGATTGGATACACCCAGCATCTCCTGGAGTAGTTGTCTATGAATGATACGAAGTAGTTGGCTCCTTCCAGGGATGCGACCGGTGCTTGCCATACGTCAGAGTGGATCAATTCTAGAATTTCTTTGCTTCTAGAATTTGAAGTGAAGAACTTCAGGCGATGCTGCTTGCTCACAATACAATGCTCGCAGAATGGTAACGTCACCGTTGTGAGACCAGGAAGTAGATTCTTTTGCGCAAGAATTTTCATGCCTTGTTCAGACATATGACCAAGTTTCTTGTGCCAAGTCATTGTAGACTTTTCGCTTGAACTTGTTGTAGCAACAGATGCTTGCCCTGCTTGCAGAGTCTCTCCCATCAGCGTGTATAGATTTGCAGCTATCTTTCCTCCCTTCATCACCACTAGTGCTTCTTTGGATACCTTCATGATCTTGTTTTCCAATTCAATTTTGAAACCAAGATCATCCAATTGCCCCACAGACAACAGATTTTTCTTCAAGCCCTCCACATGTCGGACAGCATGGATGGTACGCACAGTGCCATCGTACATCTTTATTTGAACCGTGCCCACCCCGACAATTTTCAGCGCCTGGTCATTGCAGCTGTAGACATATCCTCCAAAGGTTGGCTCGTATTGATGAAACCATTCCTTTCGAGAGGTCATGTGGAAAGTAGCTGCTGAGTCGATGAGCCACACGTCGTTGAATCTTCCCTTTTCAGCGATAGTGGTTGCGGCTTCACACACCAAGGCAATTCCATCGTCGGTAGTGTTGGCGGCGTTTCCTTGGGCATTGGAATTTTTGTTTAGAGCCCAACAATCTTTCTTCATATGACCTTTCTTGCCACAGTGGTAGCACTTTATAACCTTCTTATTTTTCATAACAAGGCTTTGCCGTTTTTTGACTCCCACTTGGACCAGACTCTCCGGGTCTTGTCCGTTTTCGGCTCACATTTGGACCACGAGCTCCTGATCTTGCCCTCGTCACCGTCAACGCTTCCGCCTGTTGGGACATTATCACTTGTCTTCTTTGTTATTGCGCCGACTTTCTTCTTCGAGAACCGTAGCTGCAATACTATCTGTTGGTCCCGAATTGCACCAACAAGGAAAAGTGGCTTTGATGGAATGAAAGGAGTGTTCTCACCTTTGAGTGTGTGTGTTGTGTGAAAAATTTGGATAAGCCTTTGATCTTTGATTCTTTCAAAAGTGAGTTGGTAATACCTTATATACCACATTAACCCTAGGTATATAAGGCCCAATCACTAAATATAAATTAATTACAATCTAGTCTAAAGCCCAAGCTAAAGATAATTACAAAATTAATCACAAGACTTAAACTATTGACACAATCTATAAATATCCTAACAATCTCCCCCTTTGTGTCAATTGTTGGGAGTCTTGGATCTTGAGCGTAGTGGTGGTGGATTAGCGTGTGAGTGTTCGCGAAGCCCTAGCTTGAACTCGAAGGCGCGGAGATTCCTTCGAAGTACCATCCGATTAGCTATAGCGTCAATGAGCTTCGCGAACTTGGATCGGCAGAGAGGATCTTCTTCTGATAGCATGCGGCAAATCTTCATTAGTTTGTCTTGGATGATGGTGAGCGTTCCATCCGAGAACTTTGCCACTTCGGAGCAGCGCAGCATCCTCATCTTTCCCCTTATAGTTCGAGTAGTCGACCGCCGGATCGTCTCCGTCGATCACATCGCCTTCTCGGTAGTTCGTCCGCATTCTTGAAAGATGGGCGAGTCAGATTCACCTTATTCAGATTGTGCTCCACCGCCATCTGCAGATCGGGGTGGCGAGAATCTGACCTGTCTGAGCATGTGGCGTTTGATAGCCACATATCCCATGGTGACCGGTTCAGCACGTACGAGATGTCCAGAACTTCTGAGGACGAGTCTGAACTGCTTCATGGATTCCAGCATGCTGTACAGGTCGCCCAGGCGCAGAAACGTGAAGTCCGCCTCACTGACTTCACAGTAGCTCTCATCCTGCCTCATTACCGTGAATACTGGGTAATGGACAGGTCCTTTGGACTCTTGGCGGAGGTCAGTGACTTTGCAGATGGGGGCCCGACTCATTTCCTGAGCGATGTTTTCCTCATCGGATAGCGTCCTATTTGAGCATTTGTGGCACAGAAGGCTCCATCGATAGAGCTGCTTCTTTCTCTCGCTCCAATTTTGGATGTTCATCAGCTCATATTCGTCGAAGGTTGTGATGATCTGCTCCTTGCGTCGCCAGATCCTCTTCCTGATCTCTTCCTGAAACGGCGCAGTGATCTTTTGTTTTCCCCACGGTGCTTCCGGTATATCCACCGTGGGTACATCCGTCTGAGCAGCAGGGGCCCTCAGTTTGCTGCGCTTGGAATTGCAGGATGTTCTCGAGCTCGGCTGGTTCAGCGTCGTACTCCTCTCCGTCCTCGTTGTCTGCAGTGTTGATCAGCGTTAGTGGGGCTTCCATTAGCAGACGTCGAGCGTTTTCCACCAGCTTCCTGGCTGCTACTGCATCGGCGGGTGTGTACAGCCATTCATCGTTGAAGATGTAGGCTTCGATCTCGTTCTGTGCGCAGTAGACGTCCTCGGAAGCTACGTTGGGTCGGTGTTGAGAGGAGTGTCGCTGTGTGGTGGCGAGGGTGTTGCGTCGGAAGAGTCTGTGGATTGTGGGGATGGTTGTGGTGGAGATTCTGGTGGTTCAGTTGTGGTGATGGTTTTGGCAAGGATGATTTGGGTGTCGGGTGGTGTAGGTGTGGTGGTGGCCTCTAACATCGATGTGATAGTTAGAGGTTCGGAGACCGTGGGTGGAGACGGTGTGGGGGTGGTCTCTAACGCCGATGTGACGATTAGAGTTTTGGAGACGGTAGTAGGTGGAGGTGAGGGTGATTTGGCTGGTGACTCGGGTTGATAGGGTGGGATTTTTGGCTAGTGGGGTGTGAGGTTTCTGCGGGCGTTGTTTCAGGTGCAGAGGAGGAGGGCGGCGTCGATTGTATGGGCCCTTGAGTTTGTGAGGCTTGCGGCCTATTCTCCCCCTCGCGGCGATCTTGATCATCGTCTTGATCGTCGCGCCTGATCCCGCTCGACTCGCCCTGAGCTCGACAAGTCAGAGGTTGAGTCATAATGGCCTTCATTTGCCGTTCCTCCTCGTCAAGTTCCGTCATGGATTCGAATCGGGCTCTGAGGACGTAGAAGAGCTCCTTGGCGGAAATCGTGGAGAGAACAGCTTCTGCGTCCACATGTTGCGCTGGTGGTGGCGTCTCCGGGGCCACACCTTTGCCTTTATCGACGGTGACGCATCGAGACGCGCATAGACTTGATCGAGAATTGACGCCTCAAGAGTCTTTGCAAACTCTTGAAGTCGGGTCTCCAGCGCGGTCTCGATGACGAAGGTGGGTAAATCTAACAAGTTGGATTCACGGAGAATTCCAACTGACACCGAATCGGAGAAGATTGCCGATCGGCCGCCCGTTTGCACAGGACTGGAAAAGACGGGGTCACTTAGACTTCCCGTTGGCATCATCGATGAGACGGACTAAATCGAATGATGGCCTAGGCTCACGGTTGTTGTGATGTTGGCCGTGCTAGGTCTTCCGGTCTCAGTCACAAAGACATCACCGAGCGTTCTGACAGAGTCACGAAGCTCTGTGGTGCGGTGGAAGGTGTATGTGTCCTAGAAACGGATGAAACTATGGGGAGTGAGGGCACTAGACTCGATGTGCATGAAGAGGATGCAGTCTGAGGCGAGGGACTGCTTGTTTCAACATCGACTATCTCCAAGTGGGATGTCGATGGTATACGTGGCTCCTCGTGGAATGAAATATCTTCCTGTAGAGAGGAAGATAAGTGGGTTGGTGGGTAGTTTGCGTGGTTGAGCCAGATGCCACGACTTCTACTCGGGAGGTGAACACATCACCTCCTGTACCTATTGGTTCGGCTCGGCTTATCTGTGGCTGAGGAGGTCGATCGTGCTTTTGTTTTCGATCGACGCTCCGTGGGGCGGCTTACGTCATCCTCTCGCGACCGTTTTTTCGGAGCGCGGGTGGAAGAGGATGCGGCGCGACTCGAGGACTTTTTGGAGGTGGTGGTGGGGTTTTGCTAGTCCCGGGGTTGGGAGCAGTGGGGTTGATCTGCTCCATAGGGACAGTAGATAAGGTCTGGGGCTTTCTCGGAAAGAGGCGGTTGAGATGCGATATTCGCGGACGTGTTGATTTGTCTGGTGTGCGTAGGCGAGAACTTCGTCCGGAATTACCATGGCGTGTCGATCCTTCGCCGGGGTGTTTTTCTTGGCGAACTTCTCGACTGTGGGGATGGGAAGTGTTCGGCTGCCGGCCGCATGCGAATGCTGGTGGAGTGCATGCGGAAGTATTTGATGAAGGCTGGGAGCCACCGCATGTAAGGGATGAAGCGGTTAGTGACTCCCTTTGCGACTTCCCGGTCGCGACGTTGGATCATCGCGACGAGATCCATCCAGATGATTTCCGCGTAGTTGTACTTGCGGTTGGGGCGATGCCGGTGAGGATGGTGAGAATTTGAAGGTTTCCTCGGTCCTGACCGGCATGCTTTCCTGACATGCACTTGTTCACCAGCAGGTACAGTGTTCGCCAGGGTTGAGGTAGGTTGCGGGTTGTGACTTCACTGAGGACAAGTGGGCCCTTCTTCTTCTTGGTATCTGGTTGATAGCCCAGTCGGTCAATGTCTTCAATGAGTTGATCGTGCGTCGGTAGTGGGTCATAGGGTGAGTAGACGGGGAGTTGAAGCACTTCTTGCACTATTTTGCGATTGAGGACCACCGTTTCTTGATCAATTTGGGCGGATAAGTTTTTTGGCCAGATGGAGTGGTCCTGCTATCTGCAGTGTATGCCAGAATTATTGAAGGTACACCTGTGCTTCTGGCTCGCCATGTGTGAGGGCGTGGCGAAGTGGGTGCCCTTTGAGGATTTCTATGATGACGGGGCATCGCACCGAAAGCTCTGCAGGTCCACCATGTAGTTGTTGGGAATCAGGGCCGCCCATTGACTCAGTGGAAGATCTGCTCGGGCGGTGGGACATAGAGACGTGTGTTGAGTTCGATGCGAGCAATGTCCCGTTGGTTTTGCAGCCGCCTCAAGAGCTTCAATTGTGCTTTGATCTTTTTCAGTCATATCGAAAAGTTGATTTGCGACAATGGAGTTAGCAGGAAACTGATTTTTATTGTAGATTTGACGACGACGAAGATGCGAGGGGTTGCGAAATTTTGAAAGAGGGGATGCGAAATTTTTGAAAGAGGGGATGCGAAATTTTTGAAATTTTCTCGGGAATTTTTAGGATTGTGAAAATCGTTAAGGGTTTTGGGGTTTTAGGGTTATGTGACTGTACATGCGAAATTTTGAGTTACTGGGCCGAAGTTTCGTGGGCTTGGTAAAAAACCTCAATCTGAGCTGAATTTTCGCGGGTTTGGTCAAAGTTTGGGTCCAATTGAAGTTCAATTGGTCCCATTTTGACCCAGTTTGACCAAACTTTAAATTTCCACCCAATTTCCACCCATTTTTTTTTTTAAATAAATAGAAAAATCAGAAGCTCCCCTTTATCGAAAAACTTCCCGTTGTAAATAATGGAGAAAAAAATTGACGCTCCCCCTTAATCGAAAAGCTTCCCGTTTTAAATAATGAAAAATCAGACGCTCCCCCTTAATCGAAAACTCCCCCTCAAAAGACATAATTCAGAAGTCACATAGATAATGAAGTGAAGTGGAAAAAGAAATATGTACACTTTATCAAAGTTCATGTAGGGTCGATTGATCACAACCGAATATTCAACATGCCAACATAGTCACTAGGTGTTGAATCGTTTGACATCCAACGGTTTTGTGAAGATGTCGGCCAGTTGATCTTCGGTTGTGATGTAGTGCAATTCAATCGTGCCTTGTTCGACATGTTCTTCGATGAAGTGGTGACGAATATCTATGTGTTTCGTTCATGAGTGATGTACTGGATTACTCGTCATCGCAATAGCACTTTTTGAGTCACAGTAAATGGGAATTTTATCAACATGAAAATTAAAATCTCGTAGTTGGGTTCTCATCCACAAAAGTTGTGAACAGCAACTAGCGGCGGCGACATATTCTGCCTCCGTCGACGAAGTTGAGACACAGTTTTGTTTTCGAGACGACCAACTTACGAGTTTACCGCCCAAGAAGTGTGCAGCTCCAGAGGTGCTTTTTCGTCCATCTTGCATCCTGCATAATCCGAATCAGAGAATCCAACTAGTTTGAAGTCCGATAGAGTGGGGTACCACAAACCCAGATTGGGTGTTCCTTTGAGATAGCGGAGAATCCTTTTGACAGCAGTGAGATGGGATTCCTTTGGTGTTGCCTGAAAACGAGCGCAGATTCCTGTCGAGAGAACGATGTCCGGTCGACTAGCAGTAAGATACAAAAGAGAACCTATTATCCCACGATAGACGGTTTGGTCAACGGGAACACCAGATGGGTCCGCGTCGGGTCGGCCAGAGGGTGACATAGGTGTAGCAGCAGTCTTGGCATCCTTCATTCCATATTTCTCGAGGATGTCATGGATGTATTTGGACTGATTGATGAAGATTCCGTTGGAATTTGCTTACTTGAAGACCAAGAAAGAAGTTCAGCTCACCCATCATACTCATTTCGAATTTCTCTTTCATCAATTCTGCGAACTCTTCACACAGTTGTGGTTTAGTCGATCCGAAAATGATGTCATCGACATAAATCTGTACAATCATTATGTCCGGGCCACTCCGCTTGGTGAAGAGAGTTGTATCCAGAGATCCTTTCTTGAATCCAGACTGAACAAGGAAGTCTGAAAGGACGTCATACCAAGCTCGGGAGCCTGTTTTAGTCCGTAGAGGGCCTTGTAGAGTCGATATACGTGATGAGGAAAACTCTTCGCTCAAGAACCCTTCAGGTTGATCAACGTACACTTCTTCTTTGAGAAATCCATTCAGAATGCAGTCTTCACGTCCATTTGGTAGACTTTAAAGTTCTTGTGAGCAGCAAAGGCAAGAAAAATTCGTATGGCTTCGATCCTGGCAACTGGGCGAAAGTTTCATCGTAGTCGATACCTTCTTGTTGGTTGTACCCCTTAGCCACAAGTCTTGCTTTATTGCGAATAACAACACCGTCTTCATCCTTTTTGTTCTTGAAGATCCATTTTGCCGATAATGGATCTATTGCGAGGTCGTGGTACGAGTTCCCAAACTTGTAAACGTTCAAACTGATTTATTTCCTCCTGCATTGCAATCAGCCAATCGGGATCGTTGAGAGCTTCAGCTACTCGTGATGGTTCGACTTGACTGAGATAGCAAGCAAACAGACTTTCATTCATCGTAGCCGAACGTGTCGAAACACCGGATGTGGGGTCCCCAATAATCTGGTCTGTAGGATGAGACCGAGCCCAGAGTGGTACATTGGTCTGTGAGGAGCTAGCCGCATTTGTGTCTATTGGAGGCTCATTAGATTGGGGTCCGGTGTCCGAAGAAGAGATCTCAACCGTAGTGGATTGAGAGGGTTCATCATCAGGATCAGCAATGTTCCCAGGGTTGGGTAAAATGTCGTCTTCGTTGAGATTGAGTGTATCCAAGTTGGAGGAACGACATCATTGTCGATAGCTGGTGGTGTAGGTGGAGTGGGTGCAGCGGTAGGTTCAGTGGTGGCGGCGGGAGTCTTGGGAACTAGATAGAAGTACTCGAAAAGTAGATCGAGATCCAGTTCACCAGAGTTGCCCTCAGATGAGGAAGTTCCCGCCGTTGAAGGTTGACCTTTTGTCAACGACTGTAGAAGACCTGGTTCTGGACTAATATGAGCAGAAGCCATGAGGTCGCCTTCGCTTTCGTCAAAGGTGACATTTGTGCTCTCAATGACAGATCGTTTCTCCTTAAGATAGACTCTGTATGCCTTCGAGTTTAGCGAATAACCAACAAAGATTCCTTCGAGTGCTTTTGGATCAAGCTTCCCAAGATGTTGGCGATCATTGGCAACAAAACATCGGCATCCGAAAACCCTTAGATACGATATATCTGGTATACGACGGTTGTTCAACATCTCGTATGGAGTGCGGTTGAATCTCTTGTGGATGGAAGCCCGGTTCTGCGTGTAACAGACTGTTTGAATAGCTTCGCCCCAAAGAGAGTGAGGAAGGCCGGATTGGATGGGGAGAGTCCTAGCTGCTTCAACTAGTGTTCTGTTCTTACGCTCAACGACACCATTCTGTTCCGGTGTCTTCACAGCTGAGAACTGCTGAGTGATGCCCTGAGTGGCATAGAAATCACTGAGCTTCTTGTTCTTAAACTCAGTTCCGTTGTCAGTTCTGATAATCCGAACCTTCTGTTGATGGAGAGTTTGGGACGTAACAACAGTCTCTTGTTTTTAAACAAATTATACACACCCCGTTTTACTAAATACACCCCCTATTTATTAGCATTATTAAATAATTTGTTTTTTATATTAACTGATTCTTTATTAGTTATTTTCTCTCACATATTTAATGTATACACCTTTGAAGGAAAATATTAAGGGTGCTACTATTGGCACAACCTTCAATGAAAAATACTAATTGCACCCCTATCACATTAAATACTTACATAAATAGTGTAAATGACATTAACACATTAAATACTTTACATAAGCAATAGACGATTAGATTACCAAAATTATTCCATCATTCTTCAACAATAATAATTTTGCTTTAGTTTATCTTTTCATTAAAACATTGCATTTAATAATACTGTAGTTTTAAATTAGTATATACCTTTACACCTATTTAAAACGTATTATTGAGTTTTGTAAATAAATATCAATAATTAATTCATTTAATAAAATAATCACATCATGATATTTTATAGTCATACAATAATCATCGAAAAATATTTACAAGTTAGTTTAACTGAACACACACACACACTATATATAATTAATTGTTAGGATCGTGGACCGGGTGTTAGAGGGGGGTGAATAACACCGGTCACCATTTTTTCGCTCATTAGTGGGTTTCACGTCCGGTTAGAGAGTGAAACCGGTTTCCAATCTTCAATCAAGGCCAAGTGCGGAATATATTAGACTTGATTGTGAACTATGTGAGGTGGTTTGTGTATGTGGGTAACTTTATCCGGTTTTGGTGAATGGAGGTGGTTGAGGCATTTTGTCGTACACTTTGAGTGTGGGTGATTGGGGGTATGTGTGGTTTCGGTTTGTAGAAGTGGAGACACGATATTTGTTATGGAAGTTCGGAGTTAACTCTCCTACGTCTCCCATTCTTCCTCGCAAGGAAGGTTCACTAGATCTTCAGTTATACACTCACAGTACAACCTACCCGCTGACCTCAGCTTAATCTAGTGAATCACCTAGACAGCTTTTTACAGTCCATCTCTTCCAAGAGCTTTTTAAAGTCCCTTGGGAACTTTCGGCACCCCGCAAGGTCAACCGTAAACGTTGTAGGCCGCAACCTCACAACCACTTTGATATTTTACGTCTCTTAGCTAAGACGGCACCATTCTTTCTTGTCTCGGTGCGAAGACTACATACACTTATTTATAGTCTATGTGCTAAGACTCTCACTCAACTAATCTACTTTTGCTCAACTCTCTAATGTGTGAGTGAGGTGTGTGGGTTTGAACGTTGTAGCACTCTCTCTTTTGTAACCCACACACTTGGAAGAACTCTCTTGATTTTCTTCTTTTCTCTATGCTCTTGTTCTTCTCTATTGGATCTCTCTTTGATGTGTATGTGGTTTGCTCTAGGATCCATAGCTTGTTTCTGCCCGTCACTGTTATTTTTATAGGTCTTCCCACTTTGAAATAGCCGTTAGACTCAATAATATACCCGTTGGGAGCCTTTGGGAGCCTTTGTTGACTTTGGTCAATGCTGTCAGCTTTATCTGTCTGTACCTCTGTTGCTGCAGTAAAGAGCTGTTCATCAGTCAACAGTTGACCAGTCAATCCAGTCATTGACCGGACCAGTCACTGACCGAACCAGTCACGACCGAAACCGATAGTCTGAAATTGAACCAGTCCAGACCGAAACCGACCAGTCAGTCTGAAACCGAAACCAGTCCAGACCGAAACCGACCAGTCACTCTGAAACCAGACCAGTTCAGACCGAAACCGACCAGTCAGTCTGAAACCGGATCAGTCCAGACCGACACCGGACCAGTCCAGTCCCAGTCTGACCAATCGAACCGGGTTGACAGACAGTTGACCAGTATTGACCGGCAGTTGACCGATCCAGTTTTTCGCCTGAGCTCATATTTGATATTTGTTTTTCGAACCGAGCTCATCTGCACACTCAATAAATATGTTAGTAATACAATTACTAAGTTTTGTGTTCATCAAACCGGATTGCTTAGATATTTAAATCCAACATTATATATAACAATTATAGATACTATAAATACAATTAACGTGACAAATGAAAAAAAGGCGAATTTATATATTTTGCTCAATTAAAATATAACGTATATATTTATGAGATGAGAAGTCGTTGACTAAGTAAATAAGTTATTCACTTTGCAAATTTTACATTATTTATAGGCAATAAATATGAGAGAGAATCTAATTAATAGAGAATTAATCAAGCTTTAAAAACATACTGTTTTTAGTAGGATTTACTTAAGTAATAATAGGGGTGTATTTCGTAAATTAGAATTATCCAATATTAAACCTTATTAAGTGTCAAACTTGACTAAATCTTTATTAGTGTTCACTTTTTATTGCATACAAATAAAAAGAAATTAATACTAACTTGTTTCTTTCCAACGAATTATTAAAACTTCTCCTATTTCTATCTTTCTTCGCAATAACATAAAAATTCTCATAATATAATAGTTGTAATATCTAAGAATATTATGTTAATGTATTTGACTAAATTAACTTATAATCTTTTTCAATAATTTTATCAGTTAATAAGAGATATACACTGTGTTTGGTTTGAGGATAGTCGGGTGGAACAGAAATGAGAGAGAAATGGTTTCCATAAGGTTTTCTTTCGTTTTCCTAACCATTTGGTGAGAAAATTAGTTTCCTTAGGTTTGACTCAAAATTAAACTAGACTCCCTTTCTTTTTCTTTTCCTTACACTTTTCTTTGATCAAACAATCATGAAAACGAGTTTGTCTTTTCCATTTCATTTTTCTTGTGCCTACTAATTTCCGCAAACCAAACATACCAAAATGTTATGTGATTATTATATTACGTTAATTATTAATGTTTATAAATATAAAATTAAGTACTTTTTAAATTATTGTAATTATGGAGTAATTTAAAAATATTATTAAATGCTGTGCTGATAGGATAAATCAATTAATAAAATAATTGTTGAATACAAGATAAAAAAAAGGTAACTTTTTTAAATTTCATGTTATTCTATAAAAATAGAATGAAAGTAGTAAATTGATATAGAGGGGTGTGAATAACATTGGGTCCTACTATTCACACCCCCTCTACTATTTACACCCCCCTTTTTACACTCCCCTAACACTTGAATTTTGTTGGCTACTTAAATGAATTCAACAATAATATTATTTTTATATATTTATGTAGAATTCAACAACATTAATAGCATAAGTTATTCAAAAGCATTAATTGCATAAGTTATTCAACAACATTAATTAACATATTTTATCCAATGATATAACCTACAATATTTTAATTTACTATATTTTATTATAGCCACACATCTATATTAACTTTAAAAATATTAATAACTGATGAATATTAGTAACCCTTTAGCTTCCGGAAAAATGTTGTTGCATTGCTTTTAGTAAAGCCAACTCCCTATCTGTGACTATAACACGTGGAGAACGAGCGCATCCATCCATCGTCGATTTAAGACAATTTAACGCCCAACTATAGTTGGCCTCCTTCTCTTTATGCATTAGAACGAACGCTATGCAGAAGGTCATATTCGTGGATGTTACGCCAATAATTTCAAGAAGAGGCATTTTGTATCTATTTGTTTTGTATGTTGCGTCCATCAAAAGCACATGCGGAAATGCACGCCATATCTCCAACGATTTTGGATGGGCGAAAAATAAGTCTTCCAACTCATTGTTAAGCTATTGGAACGACTTTCAAAAATATAACCTTCTTCATGCAAAAAAGACATAACAACCTGCATTTGAGTTTCACCATCTTTTGCCATCGCCGAAACTTTTGACGAGCATTATATATCGTTTTGATTGTTGAAACATTATCCACATTATGCTTCTTGAGTGTTGACAGGATAGCTCGCGGTTTAACGTTCTTTTTTGACAAATCTTCTACTAATATATCTTCATTTTTAGAAAGTCGCCTTGAATATGGATGACCTTCAAGATCCACTGCAGGTTCATGATTGTGTATTCCACATATAATGCCAGCTTCCAGCAATTACTTGGCGTTGACGTTCCCTTTAGTTCAAACGGACAACCAACCTTTTTTGTGCCTGTATTTCTTGTAGAGATTTTTTTACTTTGTAGATACCACACGTCGCATTGAAATATAATTTTCGAACACTTTCCACCGGAGTAAGTCCTTGATCTTTAGTGACAATTACGTATCCAAGACTTGATCCCATATTTTGCACCCAATAAATTAAATCTTCTCGAGAATCGAACACCTAAAAAAATTATTGATTAGAAACTAAACTAGCACATATATATTATAATAATAATAGTAATAAAAAGATATATATATATATATATATATATAATAACTGATGAAATATACATTTTCAGTGAAAAATTTGCAAGTCACGTCATCATTTGTATGATCACTTTCTCTATGTTCATCATCTTCGATTATTTCGTGAATGTCATTAACCTAAATATGCATTAGAAATATGTGAGAAAATAAGTAATAAAATAAATAAGAGTATATTTAATTAGACAAAAAAATACAATAAATTCAAGTGCTACGTACCGGTATCATGTTAGCGTTGAATAGGCTTTTTGTCGATCGGAAAAAGGAGAGAACTCAAATCCGCGACTGAACACGTCTCGCGTCACCTTCTACCTTGAAAGAAATACAGTATAACGGCTCGAACTACCTACACTAGCTCGCACTTATCTCAGCCCCGGAAGCTATTACTACTTAATAGGATCCATCGAATTCTTTCACTAGAACTCGTTGGCTCTTGTATGCATTGCAATGTGTTTAAAAGTAACGGTGGAGCTTCTATTTATGCTGTTGGGACATGCTCCAAACTTGGTTTAATCCATCATAAGGCAATTTTTCTATGTGATTGGATTCTCCACGAGGTATATTTTCTTAGATGAATTTAAGTAAATTGCCTTATTTAATGATTCTTTACAATTTATGCCATATATGTAACTTGAGTTTCAAGAAAATAATCTCTCTTTGCCATATGTACGTGAGATGGTGATTAGATATGATATATTGTTTTTTTAATGGTAATTATCTAACATTTAAAATTGGTAAGTATTAATGGTTTAAAGAGTTGGATTTTTAATTGGTAAGTATGTAATAATCTACTTACATATTATTAGGGGGTGTAAATAGAATTAAGGGGGTGCCAATAGAATTACCCATAACATTTTGCAGCCACGGGATGTGAATAGTAGTTTATTGATAGAAAATCTTGCTTAGTATTAATGGATAGGGGTCCCCATGTGCTGTGCCTAATTAGCTACTTTATTTTATTGCCCTCAAATTATAAAACTAATTCAGTTATTTTATTACAAATAAATAAGATGAATGTTCAAGAGTTATCCGAAATGGTCAAACTTTCTTTCACGAGTTTTTTGCTCATTTTAAGGCTACAACCGCACTAAGAAATTTAGTTTCCAATTTAATTTTTAGTTTTTTCACCGCACAGCACTAAGAATCAAATCCGATATATAAAACAGTTTGGAAAAATTCCAAATTCGGGCACAAGGAAGCTAGAGTGCGTTTGGATCCACGTATTTGACGAAATCGCATGATTTTAAATTGTGAATTCAAAATCGTAATTTCAAATCAAATTAACTGTTTGGTTAACATTAGGTTTTCGAAAGTCGGATTTCAAAACCGAGCTTGACTCGAGCTTGGTTCTAATTTTTTTCTAAAATAATTTAAAAAAGTACAAAATAAATAAAATAAAATCATGAATAATAAGTTCGTGAGCCGGCCTGCGAGCTTTCGATGCCCACGAGTGAGCTCGAGCTCGAGCCTACTCATTCGCGAACCAGTGACGAGCAAGACCTCGACAAGAGCTCGTCGCCGAGCCGGCTCATTCGGAATCCATGACGAGCTCGAGTCGGCCCATCGAGCTTGCGAATCGGCTCGACTCATCGTCCACCCCTATTTTTATTATTATTATTGTTATTACTACATTATTATTATTTAATATTATTATGTTTTCAATAATAATAATAATTATCAATTATGAAAAACTCGTTATGTGCTCAGCTTTGGATTTCGAAAATGGACCATTTGACACGGAATTTCAAATCAGACGAATTATTAGAGTTTGGATTTCCCCTCGGATTTGGGCGAAATCGAAATCCAAATCGGTGCGATTGCCAAATGTGGACGAAATTCGACTTTCACATCGAAATCTGGAATCCAAACGGGACATAACTAATTTGTACATTTATCGAGATAATTATGTAATTAAGATCAGAGAACACGAGATTTTTACGTGCTTTTGATCATACAACATACAGCCAAGAGAGGAAATATATTACTACATTAGACATTGTTCAAATTCATGCCCGTGATGAACCCAAATATACGAGATCCATTACTAGGCTTTGTAATGTATTTGAGTAAAACTAACATATTCTAATTCTTATCCATCCAAATAAGTTTCTTTTCCCTCATTACTCTCTCCCTCTCCCTCCCTCCCTTCCATCTCTCTCTCTTTCTCTCTCTCTCTCTCTCTCTCTCTCTCATAGTTATTGAGGGTTCGACTGTCCCAACATTTATCCCACAAATTGTGCCACTATACACGTGTCCCAACCAATCTTTTATATTAATATGGAATATTTAGTCACACGCTGGAAAAGGATCCTTAGATATAAAAAAATCTTTATAAACCCTTAATAGTTAATTGTCGTTTCTTCATCACGAGAGTCTCTTAGCTATAAAGCATTTCAGCAATGGATCATGTGACCTCTTTTCTATATTGCGATAAATATTATGATTTGGATTAACATGTTTTCAATGGTATCTTTAATAATATATATGAATAGTCTATAATTTGATTTATTTGCAGGATGAAGAGAATCCATCTTCGCGCCACATGCTCGATTTTGAACCAGGGACAACGTTGTAGAGGGTCTTGAAAGGATATCGAAATGCTGCGCGGACCAATTGAGCTTGACGATATTTCAGGACAAGTAAGTGAGCATCATTCTTCTATATCAAATAAAAAATTCCAACTCATGATATGGAATTTTGAAAGCGAAGAAGCTGCCTATCAGTTTTATAATGATTATGCAAAGGAAGTTGAATTTGGTATTAGAAAGCATGAAGTACATTATGACAAGATTGATTGTAGGCTTTTAGATAGGGTATTTTGTTGTTCTATTGAGGGTCACAAAGGAAAAGACATCGAGAGATAGATGCTAAATCTGGTCGTCCTGAAACTAGAAACGGTTGTAGTGCACGAATTATGATAAGTGCGCGCAAATATGGTAACTGTAATGTAGTGAAGTCTATTGCCGAACATTGTGGTCATGAACTAGTTATCCGAGTAAATGTCACTTCTATCGATCACATCGAAAAATGACTGGTAAGCAAACAGCTCAGGTTGATAACATAGATAGATTTGGCATTCCACCTAAAGCTGGTTTGAGTATTTGTCTAATCAATGGAGGATGGGAAAATGCTCGTGTTTATTTTGAGGATTACAAAAATTATTTATTGAAGGGAACGATAATGATGAAACTAGAAGATACTGGAGGGGTGTTTACAATATTTCAACAAAAGCAGATTGAAGACCCCAATATTTTCTATGCCATTCAAGTTACAAAGACGATTTAATAACAAACATTTTTGGGCTGATGAACAAATGATGATGGATTATGCTTACTTTGGAGATGTCGTCTCTTTTGACGGCACATATAGAAAAAATAAAGATGGCCGCCCTTTTGCACTATCTGTTGGTGTCAACCACCACAGGCAATCTATTATATTTGGATCCGCTTTATTTAAAGACTACTGAATCTTTTATATGGCTATTTGATGCTTTCGTCCGCTCTAGGGGGGGGGGGGGGGAAAACCAATTACTATTCTTACAGACCAAGACATCTATGGCAAAAGTTTAGCTGAAACATGGCCTCAAACATTTCATCGTTTGTGTATTTGCATATTTATCAAATGCAGCGATCCACCTCAGTAGCGTATTTTCGAGCTTCAAGGATTTCTCGGAATTTTCTTCATGCATATATGATTGGGATGAAGAATGTGACTTTGTTTGCGTGGAGAGATGTTGAGCAATATGATTGGAACTAATGATTGGCTTGAAAGGTTGTTCAACATTAAAGAAAAGTGGGCGCTAGTTTATGGACGACAGGTGTTTTGTGCAGATATGACTAGTACTCAGCGCAATGAAGCATAAACAGCGCCTAAAATCGCAAAATGGAATTGTTATATTTTTTTCAACATTTCGAAAGACTAGTCGATGACCATCGCTATAAGAGTTGAAAGCTGATTTGAAGATGAGTCAAACAATCTCGACGACTTATCCTATTCAAAATTGAAAGATGCTTCAAATATTTACACATATGAAGTGTTTCAATTATTTAAGCGGAATTCTGGAGGCACATGATTTATTACTTTGAACTTGACTCGTCGAGCAAAAGCGTTTATCGTAGTTGCAAAAATTGGAGTTCGCAGGAAATTTATGTTCTCTTGCTCTCAAAGTACTCGTTGTAAGGAATATATTTGCAATTCCTGAAGCTTGAATAAAGAAGAGATGGACCAAAAAAGAAGAAAAAGGAAAGAAACAGTTTCGTCACAATCTCTTGACAACAAGAGTTCTGGTGGGACGAGTGGAGGACCATGCTGAAAAAATATTAATTTCGCGGGAGGTATAAAGAATTACGTAAATTGCATCATTAGTTAGCTGCGAAGGCTGCATTGACTGATGAAACATATAAGAATGCAAAACGTTTTCTTATTAAGATGTTTGAAGAAACAGATGAGACGTAAGATATATTTTCTTCTCAAAATCAGCTAAGACTCCAAACAATGTTCAAGAAATAACAATGGAAAAATATGCGTGTGGAATAGTTAAAAAAAAATTCCTGGCGGTGCGCGACGATTCTGTATGTAAAGGTTGGAAACAAATAGAAAGCTCCCGGGACAAATCTGGAAAGAGATCGAAGAGCGGATTGGAAAAAGTCGTAAAAAGTCAAGAAGGTCAAGAATATCGGGAAATCTTCGTCAAGATATACAACAAATTCTAAGGTAATTTGTTGCAAATTATTTTATATATGACGTGGCTACCTCATTATATTTTTGATTTAATATAGGATAATAAAGACAGTTGAGAAACGTATTTTAATATGTTTATGGTGGTATTTATTTGGGTATAATAGAGTATTCTTATCATTTCGTGCATTTCTTGGCTCTATTTACACTTTCTGAATGTTACATGACCTAAGGACGACTTTCGAGCAAAAAGTAGCGAAAACGAGGAAAAAACATGCAAGTATGATGCTGCCAGGGGACTGTCACGGCCATGAAGGCCCATGCAAGAGACCGTGAACAATAGCCGAGAGCACAACAAAGTGATATCACGACTGTCGTGGCCGTGAAGCCTCCTGCAAGAGGTCGTGAACAATGTCTGGGATAGAGAAATCAAGATCTTCACGGCCGTGATGGCCTCAACAAGAGGCCGTGAACTTTAGCTGAGAGCAAAGGAAACAAATTCCAAGAATGTCATGGCCGTGAAGACACAAGAATGAGGCCGTGGCACTTAACTTAGACTTCGAAGCAAGAGTTTTGAAGACGTCACGGCCGTGAAGGCCCATTACTTGGCCGTGAAGGTTTTGCGAAGCATGAATTTATATTTATTTTAGCTCTTCATGCCGTGAATCCCATTAACAGGCCGTGATGCCGTTTTCAGTTAAAAAGCCCACTTTTGACTCAAACGAGGGGAATTCTTTTCAGAATTCAAACCCTAGCCACCTTAGAGACGAAGAGTGACGAAAAGAGAAGAGGAAGAACCCTAGGATACGCCTATTTGATTCCTAGACGATCAAGAGACGAATCACGTCGAATTCATGCCTATATATGAACTCAAAATCGCCCTAAACGAACGGCCTAATCGTTATTTAGGTTGCTTCGTATGTAGGCGTAGAGTTTTCGTGAACACGTGTTCTTTATTATTTATTGTTCTATGAAATTGTTTTATTTGCCTCAATATGTCTATGTGTTGGAGTGAATGCGTGGTACATCGTTTAGGGCGACAACTGAATAACGATTAGGCCGTTCGTAGACGATAGGATTCGAGTATAAGGGAAAGCAAATACTCGATCCTCACCGTCTGGTAATTGTTGATCTTAGATTCCCGCGAACATTTAGGGCGACAGCAAATTCGTGAGTGGGTAGGAAATTAACTGCGATTTAGTCGATAATCTCGTTATTCTATGTCTTAGCCGATATTACCTATCGGGATTCGAACCCCAAGCACATATTTGTTATTTGAACACACTCATATCCATTTCATTCGTGCTTTCTTAGTCTTCTATTGCATTAAGTTGACCTGTTAGATTAGTTCGTAGCATAAGCAATTTCAGTTATTTTATTTAGGCTAGATATCGAGTCGATAGGTCATTACTAGTAATTAAGTTTTTTTCTCGTGTTCAATACTCGTCTACTCCTTTAACTACGCTACAAACGATAGGTCCACTACCTATCGCACGTTGGTGATATTAAATACGTGTTCGTTTTCTTGTCGAACTTGCACTTTACATTAGTACACCACAAGTTGACCAAGTTTGCGCTGTTGTCGGGGAAGACCTACGTCGGGAATTAAAGAGGAGGACTTGTCCCCTTCTTGGAGTTGGAACTCTCGTCTTTGCCTAATTTTTCTATCATGATAGGCTTTCGAGCGGTCCTTATACATTCGAGAATTATCGCAAGCCGATAAATGCCACTCGTCGAGCTCATTATTTGGAGTCGCCGCTTTCCGCCGGCTTCCCCAAATCAAAATTCATGACTTGATCGCCCAATTGGCTTTATGCTCAATTTATATAGGGAGGTGGCACGCCTTTCTGTAGACTAATCTATATGGTGTAGTGCCTATGAGTGTCTTATATGCAGTCTATGTTCCCAAAGCGCATCATTCAACTTGTTCGCCCATTCCCTACGGTTCCCCTCTATGGTTTTCTCTAAGATTCTTTTCAACTCGCGGTTCACTACTTCTACCTAACCACTAGCTTGGGGGTGATATGGATGGATAGGCCATGTCTAACACCATAACGCTCTAACGTACGTGCAAATTGTTGAGGTATACGCCATAGATGCCATACGAGGACTGGGAGTACGGGGGTAACTTGGTAATTGTGTAGTGTTTAGTGATGTAATTTGATTACTTCTATATAAATGATTTTATTCACAACTAATTTATTCGATAAATAAATTAAAAGGCAAATTATCAATTAGTCTAAAGATTTCACCTTGCAGTCTGGGTGGAATAAGACAAATTAAATAAACCCAAATATTGGCATTTCAGTTACTGATTCTGTGGGGACAGAGAGGGGCACCGGGCGGAGATGTCAATACGTGTTGTACCTTGAAAATTTAAAGATCTCGATACCAATTGAAGATATCGACATAAGGCGTAAAAATGATAAGGAAAATGCCGATAGATGTTAAAATTTGTTAGAGAATGTCGAGATAGGTTTGGAACATGATTTGAAAATGTCGAAATATATATATATATATATATATTGCGAAACTCGGATACTTACTACCACGGATCCTAAAGAGTTTCTATGATCATCTATGCTAATATGAAATCTGGCTTGTTGTTATGGTAGGACGGTGGGGAATAACCGAAGTGAGGCTTCGCCGATTGAGAATACTTCAAGCAGGCGGGGAACCGACTAAAGGGAACCCGCCGAATCGTGTCAGCTAAGCGGCTGCAAGCCAAGATGCAGCTACTGATCCCCACCATTCGAGTCCTATGAGGAATGGAGTATGGGATTTCTACCTTCTCTAGCGGCAGCGAGCTTCCTGATAAGGATGTGAGCATGACAAGACTAGCGGCTAAAGGAATGCTGAAAGCTTTCCGAAAGCCAAGACAATGACCAGGACTATTTTGTGACATTATATAACTCGAAATCAACAAGGAATCGAGAAGGTAGAAGGTTGCTCATTTGAAATGATGCTTAATAAGGTCGAATGGATTAGGTGAAATCAAAAGTTTGCAATTTAGTATGGAAATTGTCAAAAAGGAAAAAATTAGTTATATTAAAATAATGATTACTATTAGCTAAGGACAAGCATAGATGTTAGTATTACTGGTCTACAATCACACGTAAATCAATAAAGATAAGCTCAACACTTTGTTATCATTAACGAAACGAGAGGAAATGAAGAACTGGAACAGATCGTGAATAAACTTTTCAAAGGGTATGAATCTCATTTTAAGCTTGCATTTTAATCATGGTTATTATGTACTTGAAAACACGAAAAATTTCATCATCTATGTCATATAGTGATTTTGATTTTTTTTAGGGTTTGAGCATATACAAGACCCTTACGATATCGATGTGTTCTTGAAAATTATGAAGTTAGATGATGTTCTTGAGGTTCTCGAGAAAATTAGGGTTTGATCGATTTTTGGAGAATATTCGAAAGGAAATTGTGTGTTTTTAAGTATACTGCTTTCCGGATCTTAATTGAATCTGGAACAAAATTTCGAAGGTATGAAAATGAAGATCTCGAGATAAATTTGATAAAGGTCGACATGTGATAGTATAATAACCTAAAAAAAAAAGACTTCGACATATTAAGTCGAGTTATGATTGCAAGTGTAGGGTCAAGCGATAGAATGTCGAGATGAATTGATAATGAATTAAATAGGAGATGTCGAATTATGATAATGATAATGAATTAGATAGGAAATGTCGAGTATGATAAATGATTAGATATAAGATATCGAGACATGATTTATGTTGCAACTAAAGATCTCGAAATTAAGAAACCCTCGACAAATGAGCTCGAGTTATAAATTCAAGTTAACTAATTCATAGATAGGATGTCGAAAGGAGTTATCATGTCTGAGATTTTGAAAAACCATTTAAATAGATTTTCGAGATGTTAAAAATCCAATGAAATAAGGTATCGAGATGTATAAGATGATTACCTTACACTTTAAGCTCACAACATTACTATTAAGACTTTGATGAATATAGTTCCGACCTAAGATATCGAGCTGATATGTTAAATTATGATTCGAGTTTTTAATTCAAGAAGATAGAAGATGTCGAGATGTACTTCATGACACATACTACTAAGATTTCGACATGTATATGGATTTCAATAAGTAAGGACCTTGAGATTTGTTAATTAAAGACTTCGATATTTTTCCTTTCAATTAATAAGTCTCGATATTTTTAGGGTTTTCGACACAATAAGAATTAGGGTTTTCAATGATATTTTTGGTGTAATATAGTTATATTTTTAATGCAGTTTTCAATATTGATCAGAAATATAACTTCTAAGCCAATAATGTAATATATTATAAGTAATGAATAGAAAGGTGAGGTTAGGATAAAAACGATCATGCATAATAAAGCATGCATAGCACGCACACATGTCATATATGAATTTATATTTACTAGATAAATATTTTTATAGGTCATGATTCAGAAAAGGCAAGGACAAAGTCGAGTGAGGCTTTAAGTCATACTGTGAGTATGATATGCAACATGTGTTCTGTTTTTATGTGTCTTTATGTGAATTAAATGATTGATGATTTTCTTATAAACGTAATATTTGAAATGAACGTGAATTACGTGGCCATAATGTGCTACGGTGTGTATGTGCGATTCGATGGTGTATGGAATTTATTTCATATAAAGTGAAAGTATAGTATGCATATGAATAATAAAGAAAAGAGAAACGTTATGACTGCTACGACATCGGACGACTTGATACACAGTTATGGTTACATCCCTACAAATCGGGGGATTACAGAGTCCTGTACAGGCAAACAGAAATATATTTACGGTTACAGAGTCCCATGCATGGGCCCCTACGGGGTCAATAGTACGAGTCTAGCATGTCTAACGAAGTATCAGAAATAAATGATCATGTAGATTTGCATTGGTCTGAATTACATGAATAATTTTATGAACTATTGGTTATATGACAAACTTCGATGAATGATTAAGTGATGATTATGTGAGTTAAAGTGCTTACAGTATGAGTGTTTTATGAATCTACGGATTCTATGAACGATGGTATATTCTTTAGAAAAGTCTATGTAAGTCAATGAAAGGAAGAAATTAATTTCTGCTACAGTTTTTGGTTATTATTTGTCTAATGGAATAACATGTACAATCATACTCTGAATAATTGTTTCCACAGTTGCTGTAGATATTTAGCAGCAACTTAGAGTGCATCTTCATACGAAAGCATGGATCAAGGTTGCCGGCTACGCTCTCACCTACTCCCCTAAGTTCATCGTGTGCATGTAGTATAAGAACCATTAGTGTTTTTCATATGATGTATAAGAAATATGATACGTGCATATATATGTATAATATGCGTGAAAGTGACGAGACCAGATGTACGCCCTTTATGTATAAGGTATGGTTGTAAAAAGGCGAAAAATTTTATGTAGAAAATAAATAGCTGCGCAAATAAAGTAAAAGAAAACGGGACGTTACACTTAGAAGATATGTTACGAGCTCGCGTGCTTGATTTTCAAGGACATTGGACTAAATTCTTACCATTGATTGAATTTTCTTACAATAATAGCTATCACGCAAGTATTGGATGGCTCCTTATGGAGCGTTGTATGGGAGAAAATGCCGATCACCAATTCATTGGGATGAAGTTGCTGAAATGATTCAAGAGATGAGCGAAGCGGTGATTCAAATCCAAGATGAATGAAAATGGCACAAAGTCGACAAAGAGCTATGCAGATAAAAGGCGAAGACCGTTAGAATTTGAAGTTTGGGATCAGGTATTTCTAAATACCAATGAAAGGTGTCATGCGATTTGGAAAGAAGGGAAAGCTTAGTCCCAGATACATCGGCCTTACCCTATAATCGAGAGAATAGGAGATGTCACCTACAAGCTTGATCTACCATCTATTCCCAAGTTCACAATGTTTTTTCACGTCTTGATGCTAAGGAAATATGTCTCAGATCCATCTCATGTTTATAAAGGAACAACCATTGGCACTGAAACAAATCTGAGCCACGAAGAACAACCTGTAGATACTTGCACGAGAAGTGAAACGTCTCCGAAGTAAAGAAATCCCGTCAGTCAAAGTACGTTGGCAAAATCACCTGACGGAAAGGCCACTTGGGAAGAGAAGATGAGATACGAACATAATACCCCACCAATTCGTAAGTGAAACTTCGAGGATGAATTTTATAAGGAGGGGAGAATGTGATACCCAAGCATTTCTAACCCTCGTTTGCCCAATATGAATCATGCATTGCATTATCTACCTATGTGAATTATGTGCTAATTTGATGTGCATGTTCTGCACATTATTTGAATTATATGCTTTTCATGTTATGTGCATTTTTACATTTGCATATTTTGATGCATTTATTTGGCTAGCATGTTATTAATTTCAGCATTTTAAATAAATCATAGGAATTTCTGTATAAGAAATGGTATAGAAGTCTTTAGAAGCATATGTTACACGTGTCTAGTTAATGTGTAAAAAAAAAGAAAAGAGAGGGACGGAGAAATAAAATAATTATTATCAAGTTAAATAAGAAAAAATAATATGAGAACTAATTTTTTAACTATCTTATTGGATCGAGATGGCTAGAAATAAAGACTTGCATCGGCAGGTGGGTGCGGCTACTTACACGTGTCTAACGGTGATTTTTTTTTAAAACACTAATATTATAAATGCTCCAAAGTTTTATTGGAAATATTTTAATACTACGAATTTATTATCAAATAAAAAGATATATGTTAGCCTTGTCATTATTATTGCCATTATTATTTTCACCATACAAATTAGTAAAATTTTAAAGCATGGCTTAATGAGAAAGGAAATCCTACTAGCCGCCTTAGTCTTTATTGTTATGCTATGTCTTGTTGGTTTTAGGTATGTCTTTGCTAAGCATAGATTAATATATTGTATTAAGTACGCATATAGCATGTATGTCCTTAGTGAAACATTTAAATCAGATATCTCTCAAACTTAAAGCCACCATGATGTATGAGTCTCGCTCCATTTCAGTATATCAAGTTCACATCGAGTTAATCATTTTCTTACACGAAATGTATAGGATATAAGTATATTTATCTATAGTAATATCGATTCTTATTTTTTTTCTACGTTTCATAATATAGGGAAATATGCTAACAAATATGTGTAATGAACGTGCTTTTATATAGCGGTTGAAATTGTGACTCACAATCTCAGTATAACAAGATTAGAGTCGACAGGTAAGCGACTGTCCCATGCAACTACGACCCATGAAATCTCGTTTTTTTGTATTGTTACGATGTGATATACTAGTTCTATTGTTTATTTGAGTACTTGGTAGGTACGAATTATTCGTTGAAATGTGAGCATATATGATTGGGTTTAACTATTTATTGTCTCGAGCATTATATGATTTAGATTGATGTGCACTAGTTATTGTTACGAATATGAATTTTTTATGCCATGCATATTGGGCATTGATTCATTCACATATAGTCATATATGTCGCTTTGCGCGACTGGTGTTGAGCACGTGAGGATTTGCATATAGTCGCTTTGGGCGATTACTGAGTTATGTGAGGATTATTACGTTCTTTGTGGGACGATACTACGATATGCGACGGAATCTCGTAGTTGAGAAACCGCCTTTTGATGGGATGGTCCACCGAGCTCTTCTTCATTTTGGCGGTACGGCGCCCTTATTGGCCTGACTTGACGACGTCTTTATTGGAATCTCGTAGTTGGAGTAGACCACCTTTTCATAGATGGTCCCCGAGCTCTTCGCCACTGGGTGGGTGAAAGGACTATCCATCTATTTCAGGGCGGTGAAAAAGACCATCCAGTATTGATATTTATAGGCCTCATTGATATTATTTGAGTTACGAGAGCATGAGTGGCATATAGGCGTACCATGTGCATCTGAATCATAGTCGAGCAAATTATATCGCAGACCGATATAGTTCGTTGGGCCACCTGTTTGCGAGTCGAAATACAAGGTTACACGGGTCAAACCCTCCTTATGGCTGTCCTCATCCCGAGTAGCAGGGCTTCGTACTCGGCCTCGTTGTTGGATGCACGGAATCCAACTTTATTACCTAAGCTAGTTTCTTCTCCCCAAGGTGAAATGATCACAAGCCCAACGTTGTTCCAAACCGGCAAGAAGACCCATCCACGTGTATCTTCCACATTTCGGCCGGTCCCTTTCCGCCTCTCAACAATGAAATCGGCTAAGGCTTGTGCCTTGATGGCCACTCGAGGTTGGAATTGGATATCATACTCCCCAAATCAGTAACCCATTTGATCGATCTCTCAGAAATATCTGGTCGAGTCAGATCACTCCTAATGACTGTTGGTCAACACCAAGATCGGTTGTGACAGAACGAACAGCCTTAGCCTCCTGGCTGTAATCACTAGGGCTAACAGTAACTTCACTTGGGAGGTGTGTCGAATTTCTGCGCTCTTCAAGAGGTGGCTGACGATGTAAACTAGCTTCTGCACCTTTTCCTCTTCTCGGACCATAACCGAGCTGACTGCTCGAGGAGTGGTTGAAAGATAAACAGTGAGTTCCTCCCCGGGCTTTGGTTTGTTCAGGACCGGTAGCTCCTTCAGGTATTCCTTCTACTCCTGGAAAGCTTTCTCGCACTCAGGCGTCCATTCAAAATCCTTCACCTTCCTTAGCACCTTGAAAAGGGGCATGCTTCGCTTGGCAGATCGCGAGATAAACCGAGACAGGGACGTTACCCTCCCTGTAAGCCTTTGACTTTGTTGAGAGTTTTTGGAGATGCCATGTTGGCATGGCCTTCACTTATCGGGATTAGCTTCGATGCCGACCGGTGTAACCATGTATTCTAGGAACTTTCTCGATCGCACTCCGAACGTACATTTAGCAGGTTCAGCTTTAACCGTATCTTCTGGCTGTGGTGAAAGTTTCCCGGAGATCTCCCGAAAAGATACTCTCTGTCTTGGACTTGATCAGAATATCATCCACGTAGACTTCCACGTTCCTCCCAATCTGAGCCTCGAAGACTCAATCCATCAATCTTTGATATGTGGCCCATACGTTTCTTCAGCCCGAATGGCATGACTATGTAGCTGAAAGTTCCCTCCGAGGTGATGAAACTAACCTTCGGCTGATCTTCCTCGGCCAGCCCGATCTGGTGGTAGCCTTGTAAGGCATCCAAGAAGCACAACAGTTCAAGTCCAACCGTGGAATCCACCAACTGATCTATCCTCGGCAAGGGGTAACAGTCTTTCGGGCATGCCTTATTCATGTTTCTAAAATCAACGCACATGCGCCACTTTCCCGGAGACTTGCAGACCAACACCACATTCGAGAGCGAGGTCAAGAATTGGACCTCGCGGCGAATGTATCCGACTTTCAAAGCTCCCCGACTTCTCCTTGACTATCGCGTCCTTCTGCGCTCCCAAATGTCTCTTCTTTTGAAAAAACCGGCCGGACTGTTGGGGAAATGTTCAGTCGATGCTCCATGATGTCTCGGTTATCATCGTTAACTTGGTTGCCGACCAGGCGAACACATCCTCGTTCCTTTTCAGCTGGTTGATAAGATCCGCTTTTAGTTCAAGAGGTAAGTCTCGAGCGATTTTGACTGTTCCCGAGGAGGTCTGATCACGACTTCCTCTATCTCGTCCTCGGCCCCTACCTTCTAAATGGTGTGTATTGCCATCTCGTCGAATCTTCAACGATAACAACTCGATCCTTACTTCCTCCACGTAACACTTCCGCGCCATCTTTCGATCTCCCGAGTACCTCTCCCACTTGGCTCCCCACTGGGAACTTCATCTTCTGGTGTAAAGCTGAGGCGACTACTGCGAAGGAACTTAGTGCCGGGCGTCCCTAGGATAACATTGTAGGAGCAGGCATGTCCACGACCCAAAAGTGAGTGATTCGGGCCTTTTTTAGTTCGCCCGATCCCGGGTAGAGGTAGTTGGATCAGCCTCACTTCTTCGATGGCATGCCCCGTGAATCCAAACAACGCTGTTTCCATAGAGTCCATCCGATATTCTTCCAGTTCCATCTGGTCCATGGTTTCTTTGAAGATGATGTTCACGGAGCTCCCGTTATCGAAGAACACTCTACCCACGTCCGTGATTGGCTATCTCAGCTCGTACCACCAAAGCATCTTCATCGTCCCCTCCATGAAAATCCTCGGGTCCAAAAGATGGTAGGTCCCGAGCATCTCTCCCCCGATGTCACCCCTAACTTTCCAATTTCCTCGCTTTCGCCTTCCTAGCTCTGTTCGAGTCCCCATTGCTGGTCCTCCTGATATAATATTGATTCTGCGCGGGGGCACATATGTATCCACTGGTGCTCGAGTACGCTTCGGGGTTCGACGATCGTTTTGCCGCTCTTGATCGGGACTGGCTCCCGACCGGTGTTCGGCTTGCCTCCACTCGGGAGATTTTTGAGATCTGCCTGATGGTCTTTCATTCGCATATGTCTCGGTCCCTTCCCGATCTTGTTCGAATTCCTTCGATCATACTTCCTTGGAGCGTACTCGCCTTCCTTGGCCACCAACTCGGCTCGGGCCTCAGGGTTGGCTTCTCTCTCGAGCTCGTCGTTTAAGTGAAAGAAGGCATCGGTTGTATGACCATATTCTCGATGAAAATCACAATATAATTTTGACAACGGGATTCCAGGGTCCATCCCTACTTCGAATCGGCCTCTTAATAGAGTATCGCTCCTCGCAGATTTCCAGCGCTCTGGCCTTGTTTCACCTTCCATCGGGTATTGCTAGGCTTGGAGCTTCTCTGGATTTCCCTTCGGGAGTTTTCTTCTTTCGGATTCGGAGGACAGACGGGCTCCCGATCTACATCTACCGTCCCTATGGCTCGCTTTTTATCTCCTTTCTTGAAATTATGTGCTCATCCACTCTCACGTACTTCTCAACTCTGATCAGCTCCTCTACGGTGGTCGGATATTTTTTCACCAGTGATCTATATAAGTCTCCTCCTGGTTCTATTGAATCGTTTCAGGTAATCTCCTGGTCTCCTTGCTTCATGTTCAGCAAGTTTACTGCCGAGAATGGTCTTCTGCGGCTACTAGAAAACTGCCTGAAGAAGGCGCGAGTGAAATCCGCAAAGCTGTGAATCTCGCCCGCTGGCAGCATAGTAAACCATTGATGTCCCTTTCGCGACGGTCGTGGCGAACACTCGGCACTTGATTGCGTCTCCTAATTGATAGAGCACGGCGTTTCTGTCCAAAGCTGGCTAGATGATCCTCGAGAGGTCCCGAGCCCATCATATCGGTTTATGTCCGGGAATCTGAAATGTTCGGCAGAGGGCCCGAAGGACTTCCTCTGAAAGGGGGAGCCTCGTTGAATGGGGAGAGGTATTTTCGGATTGCCAACTCCTTTAGCCTCTGGATTTCCTTCTTCATTCGCTCCCACTCCACGATCTGTCTCTCTTCGTAATTCTCTTTTCTCGCCCGCAAAGCGTTGATTTCGGCTCTCAACGTCTTTTCTTCCGTTTTTTTCTCTTGTTCTTTTGGCCCGCGCATTTTCAGCTTCGCTACGTAACCGCGCTCTGCCTCTTCCTCTTCCATCTCAGGCCGTTCTGGCGACTCGACGCGAGTTCTTCGCGTCCGTTCAGCCAATATTTCCACATTTGCTCTCAATTTCCGAGCTCAGCTTGATCAGCGTCGCATGTCTCCTCATGTCCTTTCCTCCATCCAGTCAGTCACTAGCACTTCGTCCGTCGGCTGTGGCTGGTGTCGTTCGCGGCATCCACCATGTTGTTTCTGATATATCGTCCCACAGACGACGCCAACAATGTGGACCTCGTAAAATGACTTTTTGAAACGGTGGTTGGTACGGCTGCTCTTTCCATCGTAGTTCCTCCGGCGCCAGTTCTTCGGTCTCTGTCGGTCGTCTCCGTCGAGCCTAGTAACTCACAAACTTGAAACACGTCAGAAGGGGGGTCGGGGTTGGTGCCGGCGTAGCCCTCCGATGATTAAGTCAGAAAACGGGTGAAGATAGGTGTTTTAGGCTCGTAAATCAGTTTTATTTCTTTCGAAAGCGTAACCTGGGAAATGAACTAACCATTACGATTTATACTAACCTCAGCTCGTCTCGCCTTGACCTCGTCTTCCACCCTAGCCGCTTTTCTCGCGAGCTTCACGGAGGAACGTGGCTTCTTTATCATCCCACGTTCTTAAATCGTCTTCTTTTCGTCAGTTTTCTTTTTTTACGCTTTCTTGCCACACGGAACTACTCTGCTCGGGCTTTTGCCTTGCTTAAAGAATTTTGCCGCTGCTCGATCTCCTCTTCTTGTTTTTCTGTTCTTGGGCGCTTGTTCTCGGGCAGTTTCATGACTTCTTGAATCGAATCTTCTCTATTGATCTTTCTTCCAAACCTCTCCTCCTTGTCACAGCGTCGCTCTCCCAGCTACTTTCTACATATCTCGAGATCAACCTTTCACAATCATGTTCAAACTCATTAATCTCGAGATGTTCTAAATGTCAAGGCCATGCTCGAAATCTGTATCTATCGAAATCTTATTTACATATCAACATTTGATCGTATATGTCGAGATCTCTAATTGAATATCGAGATTTTGAATTTCAAACAAACAATATATTTCAACATCTATCTGATCAAATTTCTAAATCTCGAATCATAACTCAACATCACAACACGTCATAATTTATTAATAAATAAGTTTCTCAACACCTGAGAAAACCCTAGTGATGCGGGTATAACCCCGATCAACGATATTTGTTCGGGAAAGACGGTGATGGGTGAAACGGACCGGGCCTTGATTTATTGATGTGTTTTAGGATTCGATTTAAGTGTTAAAGAAGAAGGAAAACGCAAAGAGACAAGGATTTTTCGTGGTTCGGACAGATGTCCTACGTCCACGGCCGCCGGAAACATTATTCACTATTGACAGTCGGGATTTACACACTCAACCTTACTTCGCTCATTACAGTGCTTTTGTGTATGATGAAGACGAAGAAGATGAACAACGTGAAAAATGTCTAAGGTGTTTAGTGTAATGTCTTGAATCTCTCCTTGATCTCGTCTGTTTCTATTCCCATATACCCAAATCCTCTTTGCTTTCCTAGCTGGCACGCTCCCGGGACCACTTGATAGCGACATCTGGGACAAACTAGGAGAGACAGCACCTGCGGTCGTACTGTTGTCAGACTGGCGCGCCTCCTTACTGTTCACAATGTCGACCACTCCCAAAACGCCACGTGTTTTTCCTGGTCGACCTTATCCAACGTTTCCCGCTCGAATTGCTTTGCTGTCGGGACCCACCTTACTTTTTCCGTACAGGGTTGCAGGTCCCCGGTGTACTACCATCTGGCCCTATATCCGAGAAGTAGCTATCTTCAGGTGGCCGAGTAAAGAGGAATGCTGGGCTGAAGTCACCCCTATCATCCAGTCCCCCTACTCTGAAGTGTAATACGTCAGGTATTACGTTCGGAGTACATTTTTAAAGAGCGTTCCCCTTCTGCAGTACTCCTAGAGTCCTCTGGTCAGTCTATGTTTGCATTTGCGCCGATTGGACAGGCTCTGTGTTCTCAACAGGTGGCGGCACCATCCGTCTGGCGACACGTGTCCAGACCCATCATTTCTGCTTTTTGAATCCTTCGAGGCGGTCTCTTCTCGTTTTTCCCCCCTTTTTCGAAATCACCTTCTATACTTAACAAAAGAAAACGAAACCCACGTACAATCGCCTAGTTCTCATGCGTCTTGCCCCTTGCAAATCGCACAGTGCTCCGAATCGTCGTCATCTCCAATTTTCCTCACCATCCGCGGCTTTCACAGGTATTATTTCGCTTTTCTTTGCTTTTTTATCTACCGTTTTTTTCGTCGATTCGTCTTAGTCTCCCCCATTTTCCTCCTTTGCGCGTCAAAGACATGTCCGATACTACCACCACTGAAAGTGCTCACTCGGCGTCGCCGGGTGTCTCCGCGTCTTCCGCCGCGCTGGGCGCTGCCGCAAAAAAGGGGGTCAAAGCGAAAGGCCCCATCGCCAGTTGCGGCAGCCCCTGATCTCCCCCAGCCTTTTCCTCTCATACCCCTGCCGACACGTCTTCAGTTGCGCCCACGCCAGCACAGCCAGCCCCCGATTCGTCCCACCTCTCGTCAAACCCGCTCACGAAGTGCTGCCGGAGACAGCGCGAGGGTGGACGATTGGAAATGTTCGGCCCCTCCAAGTCAACCTACCAGCGCTTAGGGAAGCTCGTTCCGAAGGTTTTCACAGCCCTGGCTTCCACATCTCTGTCCCTAACCCTAATCAGCGAGCAAACTTCCCGCCTTCGCCGGCCCTTGCTTTCTGGGAGAGCCAGATAAGGGCCGCTTACGCTTTCCGATCCATCCCTTCTTCGCCGCCGTATCGCAGGCCTTCCGCATACCTCTAAATCAGTTCAGTCCCTCTTCGATACGTCAGTTGGCAGCCTTTTTCGTCCTGGTTTCTGCTGCAGGGGGGAGACCCTCCATAGAACTTGTCCTTTCCAGTTTCAACTCAAATCTTGCTCCCCCCCTTTTTCTATCTGTGCGCAAATCCGCGCGGCCTAGTTCATTTCCTCAGCAGGGGCACTCACAAAGACAAGGAGTGGCACCCTTTTTACTTCTTCGTAGCCCCCACAGAGAGTAGTTGGGATTTTCCTCACCGTCATCGGTTTCACAAGCGCCTCAGAGACTGCGAGGTGTCCAGCCTGAGTGTTCCGAGGAGAACGAGGCGGCTCTTAACCTTTTGAACCTTAGGGCCCCTGCAAAGAAATTTAACATGGTTGAGTTGGTAACCTATCCCGGCCTTCTCCATCACTTCAACCTCTCCTCAAAGTCTCTGCCCTTCGTCCTAAGGGTAAGCATGTTTCCCTCCTGCTTACTGACCTCCCTTCTAGATTTTCCTTTCCTGACTTAGTATGTCTTTTTGCAGATATGTCGTTCTCTTGGAGAGATGCGTTTTCGTATGCTTCCTGTGAACCAGAAGAATCCGAAGTTCCCGTTGCGCCTCACCCCTCAGCAGGTCCTGATGGGACTGACCCGCCAGCTTCGGAAGCGAAAGGGAAACCTCCTGTGGGATCTTCCTCTCCTCATGTGGTGCTATCTGACTCCGAAGACGATGCGAGCAAGAAGGTGCCTCGCCGGCACCTCCAAGAAGAAGAAGAAAAGGTTGCCGTGGCAAAAGGGAAGAGGCCACGTGTGGAGACAACCCCTCCCTCTCCTGACACTTCTGAGTTCGCCCCTTTTGTTCATCATGGCTCTGAGTGGGGCATCGATCAGAGGGCTGATGGGAAGATGGTGCTGGACTTGCCCGACAATTACGATTCGTTGAGTCCTGAGGAACAGATGAAGTTCCTCCAAGCCATCGTGCCTCCTGAACAACAAAAAGTGCTCCGTCGTCGATCTGACGCTTCTGTTGCTGAGCTTGCTGTCCATCATTGGGCCGAGGAATTCTCCTCCTTGGCCTCCTTTCGTTGGTTTATTCTTCGGTACTTTGTTAATTCGGGCTTGGTTGTCAGCTGTCCTTTCTGCTGCTGCTCTCTTGTCCGCGATCTCTCATCGGGTTTAACACCCGGTGGTCCCGCCTCTTCTGAGAGCCACATGCTCGAAATCATTGAGGAGCGGGACTCAAAGATCGCACCAGTTGGAAAAGGAACTCGAGAAAAGAAAGGAACGAGTGTGAGGGTTCGTGTGAAAGACTTAGCTTTGGAGAAGTCACGTCAATTGGAGGTGGAAAGTGCAGCTGCTCTTGCTGCTAAGGAGACCGAGCTCACGGCCCATCTGCATCAGCTCATTGATGCGCAG
>JAPQWV010002252.1:0-60506 GCA_027422505.1 Craterostigma plantagineum
TCTTAGGATTGTACGGTCCAGTGGTGATGATATCCCACAGGTCATAGTCAGTAGCAAGCAGGAATTCCTTCATACGATTTCCATATAGCATAGTTTTGTTCCATCGAAGAGTGGTGGCCAAGAATGGGATTGTCCCTCTTGCAAAAAACATCAAAACTCGAAGAAAGCCATTAGATCTTTAACTCAGGCTTGTTAGGCCCGTCGTTTGAGTAACCCGCTCTGATACCAAAATGAAGATATAAATGTGCCTAAGAGGGGGGGGGGGGGGTGAATTAAGCTTATAAAAATTTTGCTTCTTTCACAAATGCTAAGTGTTGACTTAGGTATGCCTACTGATGTTTGTGACGAGTATGCCTGATATATCCTAGTAACGTCGGATGTGCGTCGGGTCTGTCTCACAGCGATAAGGAAATAACTGAAAAGTAAATGCGAGACAGGATTTTTATAGAGGTTATATCCCCACTGGGTTTACTCCTCTCCTTGGGATTTGCTTCCCAAGAGTTTACCAATCACTATAATGCACCGTAGCTGGATACAAAACTGATTGGTTAGCCAGTACACAACCGAAACAAGTCGAACACTAGCCACTACTAGTTTACCACACGCCGAGTTTTGTTCCTCGGAATCTCCTTGATCTCGACAGACACAGCTCGCTACCGAAGGGCCCCCGGACTTGTCCTTCCCTTCACGTGTGCGTAAACGTCGACATTGCCTCCTTGTATTGCTCACGTCCGAAGACAGAATATATGGCAGGGGATGATGGAATATCGGATGAATCACTCGTGCAGTGATGGAATCGCAAGTTAAAGCTCAGTGTGGAGAAATCTATCGCAAATAAAAGCTCAGGAATCTCTCTGTCTGTTTCTGCTCAAGAATTTCTCGTAGGCTTATAATCACAAATTCTAAGTACCTCGAAATCTGAAATGTAGCTCATATATAATCCTTTTCAATCAACACTTCACATGGAAAATCATATCATATAATAATTACCAAATCAAGCATAGTTTCCATGCAATTTTCGAGTCAATCATACCATATAAATCATGCTTTTTAACAAATCATCACAACGGTCATAAGCACATTAAAGCATGATTGTTTTCCATATAAGAGCTCATTTAAGCATGAATATTTTCACATAAAGACTCAATTTCGTTCTCATGCATATTTAATCACTTCGCATATATTTATCATATCAGAACTTTCCATAAGTGATTCCCTGCTATCTGTTTCTGTATAAATCAATCAAGACTAACTTTCCAAACATAGCACATGAGATAGCATAACATAAGCACGTTTTCCATGTACAGCTCATAGTATTAGATCAATATTTTTACCATGTTTAGCATGCAAATCAGATCAGAGCTTACTTAAATGATTCATCACATCATGGCTCGACTTTCCTTATATCAGAGATCACACCCGTTATATCACATACCGTATAAGAGCAACTTATCCACAGGTCAATCAAATCAGATCTTTCCAAAAATATAATATCCAATCAGCATAGGAAAGATATCAGTTCAATATTTCACATTTAATTCAGTTAGGGGCATGCAAGGTTCGTACATATGATTTTCGTCCAGGAATAACGGATTTCAAACCAGATATATCGCTTTCATATATAAACAGCATATATTTTCTATATATAGCTCAGTAGGATATCTCATGCATTATTTCCATATATAACACAGAACGATATATCCTATCTCATGGACTGTCTATAACGTGTGATCACCTAGTTCCAATCAAATCATCACAGAATCACACGCAATTCAAATATTCAACACTTAATCGATTTATAGCTTATAAACAATGCATGCTTGAATATTATCATGACTTAGACATTTTATTTGTCTTAAATCGAATTGCTTATTTTATTAGCCTATATGTCATTACAATTACATTGTCCATCAAAACTCTCTAGCATACATGGACCAAAAAGGTCAACATTCTCCCCTTTTTTGATGACATTATTGATGCAGCACGAAAGCAAGTAAGCATATTCGATCACGCAAATCCTAGCACATATGTCTAAGTGTTCCGTAGTGGCAAAACAGAGCATATGATATTCCTAGTCACATATGATACACATTTGCTCCCCTGCCTAAGTGCAGTTATCTCTATGACATGCTAAGATATATCTTGAGTACAAAATTTCGAAATTCCCGTGAGTGTGCTCCCCCCCTGCCTAAGTGCGCATTTTCCAAGCATGGTTCAAGCAATCATGTAATCATCGCAGCAGGCACTTAGCACTTATCAAGAAATTTCACGCAAGTCAAATCGCACATTTAAGCATCAGAGTATGAGATCAGTATATTGGTATATCCGTAGATCAGAGCAAAGATGTTAAGCATAGGAGATATATCATAGCAGCAAAAGCAAAATATTATATTAGGGTTCAACAAACTTCCCTGCACACCCAAAACACTTAGACGCATATCACGCCTAACACTACTTACTACTCCCCCTTCATTATCAAAAAAGGCGGGAGGGGTACCTAAAAAACTGAACGATACTTAAACATCCTAGGGGTAACTAGGAGCAAAATGGAACTAAATGGGAAGCCTACTGGCTTGAAGAGTTTTCAGAATCGGCGGGCTTAGGAAGGGACTTCTTGACGAGCTTTGAGAGCTTGGACAGTTTCAGCGATAACTCAGTATACTGCTCTTTGAGCTTGCGGAGCGCTTCTGATTATCAGCCTTGATATCGGAGATATCACGGCGCAATGCTGATATTCCTTCCTTCCCTACGCTCAGCTCATCCTCGTAGTCATCGTCCTCGTCGCTTTTGAACTTCGCTTTCCCTTTTGCAGCCGACCGTTTCTGGGCGCTATCCACTGACCTGCTTTCCTTAGCCTTGAACCAACCTTGGCCCTTTGTGTAGTGAATACCCATCCGCTTCAAGGTCACAAGATCCACAATGTGGACGGCCTTATCTTCCCACACTGGCGGTAGTATAATACCCTCGCACTCGAACATGTGCGTGAGCAGCATTTCATAGGGCAGCGCCTTGTCTTGTTTTCAACTGCCTAAATCATGTGCTTCATGACGGTATATCCGAGGTTGAACTTGCGGTTCTGAGATACCATGTAGACCGCGAAGGTGCTCATGAAGTTCATTGTGGTTGAGTGACCGCCACTTCCGATTTTAGCACTCCACAGGGTCATGTTTAGCAGTTTATGGAGGAAGAATAAATCAATGGGAAGTTGATTGAGGGCTTCACACCGTCTGAAAAATGGGGCTTAGCACGTATTCCAGAGTTTCAGAAGGACTCACTGGGGTCGAAGCCATCAGCATGGCACCAGTCGTTCATGTCGTAGTGGCAGAAGGGTTCATCAGAACTGCAAGCATAGCATTCATCTTCTGAGTGGTCCACTCGATCTATGTCGAGAACATAGGAACGGATGGTGATATGTCCTTCGAATCGTCGTAGTCGAAGTTGGCATAGAACAACTTGACGACCTCAGGGTAGAGGGCGTGTTGATACTAAGGAATTGCTCCCATCCGTAGTCTTTCAGCCATGTTATAACAGTTCCAGCAGGCAGCTTGTCAAGGCAACATCGACACCACGAGCGATATCTCGGTTTGCTGAAGTTTTGTAGATGGTTCGGTTTACTTTCTTCGAGGAAGAGCAGTTCAACTGGGATCTCATTGGGTTTGACAGATCAATTGGTGGAATGTCTGAAGGTTTTGAACTTGGTTGTGAGGACGGCGAGGTCTTATTTTGGTGATGTGGGAGGTGATCCGAGCGGGTTTCTTCGTGTCGGACTGGGTTCCTTACGTTTGCGGCTTTGATGATTCAGGATTGACAGTTTTTTGGAGTTTTGGCCATTGATGAGAGTTTTGAAGATCGAGGAAGCGTTTGGAGAAGATGATTGAATGATGAAGGTTGAAGAACGGTTCTTATCTTTTAAAGGAATGAGGTCGGTTTTTCTTGGAAGGGATAAGATGAATTTCGAAATTTGAAATTTGAAATTTTAAATAGAGAGTGGAAATTTTCAGAGATATCGGGCTGATTTGACGGATTTCGTAATTAAGGAAGGGATGTGACAAGACTGGATAGGAATATATTTTGAATAATGGGTTCCCTAAAATAACTGAACGGCTGAAACGATATCCACGCGTTCCTTCCTTAAATAACCTAATCACATTTAAGGACAGATCCAGAAGATCGGATATTCCTAAAATAAAACTAGATAGCTGAATTAATGTCTTAGAATGGGATAACTACGAATTTCTTCCTAAAATACGAAGATCATATTTAAGAAAAATATCTATAAGATCCGCAGAATTTTTGCAAGGGCTGAATGGATATCTTAAGGTAGGATTACTATGAATTTCTATCTAAAATGGAATAACCTAGAGTATAATAGAATCAAGCAGATTTACTTACCTTGTTAAGCTCGAGAATTCCCAATCGATCACGGATGTCGCAGAATCTTGCCTCGATTAGGGTTTAGTGAAGATATCAGCGAGCTGATCATTTGTTCCTACGAATTCCACACTGATATTTCCCTTCTGAATATGGTCTCGTATAAAATGATGTTAACCTCAGTATGCTTAGTACGAGAGTGATGCACGGGATTCTTAGTGATACTAATGGCACTAGTGCTATCACACAGAATAGGAATTTTGTCATAACTTAACCCGAAATCACTAAGGGTTTGTTTCATCCAAGAACTTGTTGACAACAATTTTCTAAGGCCATATATTCAGCTTCGGTTGTGAGAGGGCGACAGCATTTTGCTTTCCTACTAGACCAAGTTACCAAGGAATTTCCAAGTAATTGGCAAGTTCTACTGGTACTTTTCCTATCTTCCCTACAGCCGGCATAGTCGGCGTCGGAATATCCCATTAATGGGAAGTCATACGTATAAGAATACCGTAGACCAAAATTGACAGTACCCTGATATATCTAAGTATCCGCTTGACTGCAGTCAAGTGAGATTCCCTAGGGTCAGACTGATATCTCGAACCCATACCAACAGCAAACATGATATCAGGGCGACTAGCAGTTAAGTAAAGAAGGCTTCCGATCATACCTCGATATTGTGTTTGATCAACCGATGTACCTGATTCATCAATGTCTATTTTGGTGGTCTGATGCATGGGGGTGGAAATCGCCTAGGAATCACTCATCCCGAATTTTGTCAGTAATTCCCTGCTTTATTCGTCTGGGATACGAAGGTTCCATTGTCAAGCTGCTTTATTTGCAACCAGAGGAAGTAGTTCAGCTCACCCATTAAGCTCATCTCAAATTCCTTCTGCATAGACTTAGAAAATTTCTCGCAGAGAAGGATATTAGTACTTCCAAATATGATATCATCAACGTAAATTTGGACTAGTATCATGTGATCACCTTCATACTTAATAAACAGCGTGTTATTAATAGTTCCAGTTGAAATCCTATGTCATTAAGAACTTACTTAGCCTTTCATACCATGCCCTAGCATAGTTTGTTCCATCGAAGAGTGGTGGCCTAGAATGGGATTGTCCCTCTGCAAAAACATCAAAACTCGAAGAAGCCATTCGATCTTTAACTCAGGCTTGTTAGGCCCGTCGTTTGAGTAACCCGCTCTGATACCAAATGAAGATATAAATGTGCGTAAGAGGGGGGGGGTGTGAATTAGGCTTATAAAAATTTTGCTTCTTTCACAATGCTAAGTGTGTGACTTAGGTATGCCTACTGATGTTTGTGACGAGTATGCCTGATATATCCTAGTAACGTCGGATGTGCGTCGGGTCTGTCTCACAGCGATAAGGAAATAACTGAAAAGTAAATGCGAGACAGGATTTTTATAGAGGTTATATCCCCACTGGGGTTTACTCCTCTCCTTGGGATTTGCTTCCCAAGAGTTTAACCAATCACTATAATGCACCGTAGCGGATACAAAACTGATTGGTTAGCCCAGTACACAACCGAAACAAGTCGAACACTAGTAGCCACTCTAGGTTACCACACGCCGAGTTTCGTTCCTCGAATCTCCTTGATCCCGACAGACCAGCTCGCTACCGAAGGGCCCCCGGACTTGTCCTTCCCTTCACGTGTGCGTAAACGTCGACCTTGCCTCCTTGGTATTGCTCACGTCCGAAGACAGAATATATGGCAGGGATGATGGGAATATCGGATGAATTACTCGTGCAGTGATGGAATCGCAAGTTAAAGCTCATTGTGGCAGAAAGCTATCGCAAATAAAAGCTCAGGAATCTCTCTGTCTGTTTCTGCTCAAGAATTTCTCGTAGGCTTATAATCACAAATTTCTAAGTACCTCGAAATTCTGAAGTGTAGCTCATATATAATCCTTTTCAATCAACACTTCACATGGAAAATCATATCTAATAATAATTACCAAATCAAGCATAGTTTCCATGCAATTTTCGAGTCAATCATACCATATAAAATCATGCTTTTTAACAAATCATCACAACGGTCATAAGCACATTAAAGCATGATTGTTTTCCATATAAGAGCTCATTTAAGCATGAATATATTCCACATAAAGACTCAATTTCGTTCTCATGCATATTTAATCACTTCGCATATATTTACCATATCAGAACTTTCATAAGTGATTCCTTGCTATCTGTTTCTGGTATAAATCAATCAAGACTAACTTTCCAAACATAGCACATGAGATAGCATCACATAAGCACGTTTTCCATGTACAGCTCATAGTATTTAGATCAATATTTTTACCATGTTTAGCATGCAAATCAGATCAGAGCTTACTTAAATAGATTCATCACATCATTGCTCGACTTTCCTTATATCAGAGATCACACCCGTTATATCACATACCGTATAAGAGCAACTTATCCACAAGGTCAATCAAATCAGATCTTTCCAAGAATATAATATCCAATCAGCATAGGGAAGATATCAATTCAATATTTCACATTTAATTCAGTTAAGGGCATGCAAGGTTCGTACATATGATTTTCGTCCAGGAATAACGGATTTCAAACAGATATATCGCTTTCCATATATAAACAGCATATTTTCCATATATAGCTCAGTAGGATATCTCATGCATTATTTCCATATATAACACAGAACGATATATCCTATCTCATGACTGTCTACGACGTGTGATTACCTAGTTCCATCAAATCATCACAGAATCACACGCAATTCAAATATTCAACACTTAATCGATTTATAGCTTATAAACAATGCATGCTTGAATATTATCATGAACTTAGACATTTTATTGTCTTAAATCGAATTGCTTATTTTATAGACCTAATGTCATTACAATTACATTGTCCATCAAAACTCTCTAGCATACATGGACCAAAAGGTCAACAAGAGATATAGAATTGTTATTTATTTTTAATTTTTGTTAGTCAGATACTGTTTTTATAACATGAGATTAAGGTCGATTATTTCAGACGCAAAGGTCGACATTTTCACAGATTTTAGCTGGTTTTCTATGTCGCCGGCGGTTGCCGATCCATATTTCTATGTGTTTTGAATTTGTTATTTGAGAGAAATTTCCCGTTATCCAGTGGTGCTTATTTGTTACTTGTTGACATGTTTGTGTTATTGGTGTTCTCTTAAATGGTACTCAGTTATCAGTCTGTGTTACCTGGCAAGCTAGTAATTCGCAGGCATTTCATCTCCAATACATACAAAATCCGTCTTGATTAGTAAGACCCATCCAAATTAAAGACGGAAAAACTTTATTCAGTCACAACGTTGACATTGTCATGCATCTCAGCTTGTTTTCTCTGTCAAAATTTCATTTGTTTTTTAAAACGAAATTTTCGAAGGGTTTTAAGTATAATTTTATTGGATACATCAATAATTTATCTTCATTAGTAATACCCGTCAAAGATTGAGGCCAGCAAAAACAATATCCACTCAAAACAATCAAAATATATTTGGATTTCAAATTCAATTTTTAGCTTCCGTCGTTTGGAGAAAGATGATGGCAAAATGAAGTAATTCTTCCTATCATGGATAAATTGGTCTTTTTTCGCAACAATAAGGTCCCATTCTCTAATTTAACCAAACTTTGGTCTTCTCTCTCCATAAAACGTGTATGGAGCCTGAAACATGTTGAAAATATGATAATAGGGACTGGCACATAATTTACCCTAATCATAAGTCATTAAAAAAAAGTAAATTTGACTCGAACGCATTTAATAGTCATTACAAAAAAAAAATTACGTTTCACGTAACGATCTATCTTCCACGATGCGCCAAATGACCACCGGTCCACAACGAGCTGGCCTACATACTCTATTTCCTCGACGGTTACCCTGCTCCGCATCATCTACCGGAGTTCGAGCTCGTCGCGGTCGTGGTGAAAGGTTCGTAAACGCCTAATTATAATTAACAAATTTTAATTTTAGTAAATAATTTAAGGGTTTTAAATTTAAAATTATTAAGATACCTGATGATCCATAATCTCTGGCTGTGAGTAATGTTGGGCTGCAGAATGATTACAAAAACAGTGAAAAGTCGTCAAAGAGATGGGTTCACAGTTTCGTGCACTTGTGATGTTCCGGCCTCATGCATGTGAGATGGTCCGGCGTCATGTACGTGAGATGGTCCGGCGTCATGTACGTGAGATAAACATGCCATCCATCTGCTCGAGTAAGCGGATGACTCGTCATGATCGCCGATCCTCGCGTAATGAAGGCTGTCGTGAACCCCGCGTTCCTAAAAATGAAAGAGTAAATTATATCATTTGCTATTAAACAAATAATATTAATACATAAATTAAACTTACAATGGTCTACATAAACACCGCATCCCCCATCTGGAAGCCCTGCGACATCTGTATCGCATGTGGAGATATGTAGAGGCGAGTGATCCGATGAAACCACTCGTAATATCCATCCTCCACCGAGTTGAAGCCAGTCGCTGGAGGACCATCCACGACGGTGTCCTCTCGATCCTGCCATAACTGAACCCAGCCTGCATGATGCGATCTCCAATCCATCCCCGACTGCTGTCGACGCTCGTACGTATGAAGATTGGTATCTCGATACGGCGGTATAATGAGAATCCCTTGGATAATCCCAAATTACCGAAGTACTCGTTTGGGGTAATGAAACTCCACGATATTGAAGAAGATCAGTGGACACCTCGATCGACAAGCTGTCGGTAAGCACTCAGGAGGAAGAGCCTCAATCTCCGAGAGCGTCATGTTGTACGGAGTCCATGCAAATTGATGCGGCTGCATGCGATCAATGCACTCGCGGATGGTGCGTACGTTCGAATTCGTCGACGTAGTAAATCAAAGAATGAGTTCCACCTGTCAAATATTTACACAACAATTATAAATGTAAGAATGAAAAAAAATTCGCAACTTTTGGAAGAACGACCATACATCGTAACATGTGGCGTGGCCGGTAAGACTATTCCATCGACTGTTCGGGGCTCCATCGTGATACGATTAACACCCCGTACTGGCTGAAATGGCAAAATCACATATGCCCATGCCTAAAAAAATCACTTGTTCTAAATAAATGTTTAAAATAACTATAAATTTAATCAAATTTTCTATATAATTACCTGCAACAGCCGTAGGGGTCCGCCTATATTTAGCTTTTTCGGCTCGCATGCCGAACAAAGCTCTCTGTATAGGAATGTCAGCACCGCACTACCCCAACTAAATGTGCTCACCTCCTCAATATCCTCCAACAGCTGAAGTAAGTGACACCTCGAATACTAGCAAGTGTACTAGGTCGTGCAAGTAGTATAAAATGGACGTAAGTCCAAGTATCGATCCACGAGGACAGCTCGATTAGTTCTAGATATTTAATCCGAATTTAATTATATATATATGTGTATTTTTTAGATTTGTTTTAAGACGGTTTCAAGAAAAACGCAAATAAAGATAATGGTTTCTTTATCAGTTAGCGACAAGCGTGGTTAAAGCACATATTCGGCACAGATTAATCCTACGAATCTGGTTTAGGTAGAAATTCCTAACGTACGTGCTACCCGTATATTCACGTAACTAGCAACCCTATGCGAAAGCGAACCAATCAACTATATTCCTATAAGACTGTAGTTACTCCGCACGCATTCGGCTTTATGAATTTCACTGAGTTAAATGCTTTCGGTGACTAAGGTCTCAGAAACCACACATGCGAAACCGATTCCATCTCTGGTCGGTTTTACGTAGTGGTGTTCAATGCTTTTATTCTAACCGTCTAATCACTTTTTCAGTCTCATAAACAATCAAATATCATGCATATGGTGATCAAACACACGTAAGAATTGAGCGCAAGCATAGACACATAACTTAACTCATACATTAAATAGAATACGAATACATTATACGAAAATCATAATCCGGCCTTACCACAAAGAGACTTAACACGCATATTAATAAACGAAAACACAAAATATTCAACGTAGACATTTATGTAATTAAACGACGAAAACCTTCTCTTAGCACAATGCACGACGCCGTGTTCCCTCGAGGTCTCTCGTCCTATCTTGGCAAGAAATCTCACCTCGCAAGCTGTCAAAAGCTCTAGTGCGCGTCTGAATTGCTCCGTCCGTGAGTTGTTGTGGCGCTTTGGTAACGAGAGCTGCTTGTTGGTGCGTGTGAGCTGCCAACTTATTGAGCGTGAATGGCCTTTGCACAAGCGGAAATGGAGAGCAAAGTTGTGTGTGGCTCTGTGTAAATCCTCCCCTTTTTCATGTACGTGAAGAATGCTTTTTATAGGTGATTGAGAGCAAAGTTGGTCAATTCCATCTTTAATCATTGCGCAGCCTTCTCTTTGTAAATTTCTTTATTTTCCATCCTTGAGCACATAAGAAATCTTCAGAAGCCAAAGAAATAGATTTTCTTCCTTAGTAAATGCCTTGAGCCGTGTGTGTATCTTGAGCTGCCTGAGGATTTGTCCTTTTCTTATCCAATGATGTGTATCTTCAAGAAACACATTGCATACTGACTAAGCCAATAAAATTGAGTTAATCCTTATATTAATGGTGTGTGTTTTTTCCTTAATTTCCTCGAGTTCTATTCATGTTCGAGTCTTTTCGTGTTTGTCTAATTTTCCTCCAATATCTGCAATACAAGAAATACGAATGTAAACGTAGGATATTTAAGGACACCCCATCAAAACAAAACCGAAAACACGTTTTACGAGGTATAAATATTAGGTAAAAAATTCTAACTTATCAGTAAGTCAATGATACGGTGCTGATGCTACAATCGGGGAACATGACGACACCGAAGAGAAGCATCGCATAACCCCGTGCTGGACACTCGACCTCTTCTTCGTCACTATCCGAAATCGGATGGGCTAACAACCACTAGCTACGACTTCATCGAAAGCGATGACCCCTTAATTTTCTCTGCAGGCGGTCTAAAACCTAGCAACCGCTCGCACTCGTCCCCACTGTGACCGTCCTAGTATGGATCACACCGGAGACACAACTACTATCTACATGCAACCCCCACAAGATACCTACGTCCTCTAAGGTAACGGTCGCCTCCCCAACAAATAATGAAACGTATAGGTCTCCTTCCTCCAACGCTCTACCAATGCTGTAATCAAATGAGGGTCAACCCTCTACGACATACAGCTGTAGACGCTGTATAGACCCATATCGTTCAACTTCCCTAATAAGCGACCGTGTAAGATATTCGGTGCTTCTCTCGTACCCCACACTACATTCTTTAAGGACTTAATCTTAATAGTTCTATCTATCGCTGCCTCATCTAACAAAAAATTCGTACTGCGGTGATTTGACTACATTGACAACATCGAACTATCAAAAGGCCCGTAAGAAGAATCGAAATCCATTCTACATTAAAAAAAAAAAGAAACCAAACAAATCAACAATCAATAAAAGTATTTGATAATGATGAAATTACACAAAAATTCGTATTTTGGATCTAACGGGGTATTCGAACTAATTGCGCGTAGGACGTCATCTGGGCGGCGGGTCGTGGCGCGGCTGCGGCGGGGCAGTGGGGCAGGGCGGGGCAGCGGGTCGCGGCTGGGGCTGCGGGGCAGTGGAGCAGGGCGGAGTGCGGGGCGGCGGGGCAGCGGGTCACGGCTGGGGCAGCCACGGGGTGGGGTGAGCGGCAGCGTGGAGGCACGGGGTGGCGTGGGTCACGTCTTCTTCGTCTGCTTCGGCTTCGTTGTCGTCGGCGTCTGCTTCCTCGTCGTCGTCGTTTCGTCTTCTTCGTCTGTAGGGTTTTATTCAAAACCAGATCTAACTCGTAATCCCAGATTACGAGTTACGTAGCTCGTATTCTGGGATTACGAGTTACTCCACGTAAGGCGCACGCTCGGATCGTAACTCGTAATCCGGCGCCAGCTCGGATCGTAACTCGTAATCCGGATTACGAGTTACGTAACTCCTAATCTGGGATTACGAAAATCGCTATTTTATATAATACTTTTGTATTCTGTTTATTTTTTCAATGGTTATTATTTTTTTGATTAAATAATTAAAAAGCCTATAGTATACAAAGGACTAATTATCTTCTTGATTAATGCCTATTTTATTCTAATTGATACTAATTGATTTACACAAATCTTTACTATATATAAATAGACGCTAATATAATCCCTCTTTCACGTTTTGAAGACAATGACATTTTTAGTCCTTACATTTTTAGTCCTTAATGTTTGAGGCATGGACATTTCTGGTTCTTTGACATGTGAGAGCGCATGATTTCGTTTGGTGGTCTCCTTAACCCTTATAATTCATCTTATTTATTAATTTAAACGCACCTGAGCATCATTACGCAACACATATATAAGTTTATCGCATGGCGTAATGAATACTTTTTCGAACTAGTGAGAACATCAAGCTTTTCGGCGCTGGGGTTTACGAATTGGACAAGACCGTGAGGAAGATGCTCTTACAGAGATTGGGGCTTGAGGGGCACATCGGCAAACACATAGACACGAGCCACTCCCTCGTACGAGTTCACAAGTATCCACCAAATGCTTACCCGACCGCACTAACACGGTTGCGCCCTACAACCCCACACAGATAAGAACTACGTCACCATACTGCACCAAAGCGAGGTCAACTGCCAATGGATAAGACTTGATCCAACATACACCAATTCATTTGCGGTGATGATGGGAGACTGCTTCCTAGTAAGCAGGCTTTTTTTTCAAAAAAAAAATTGCATTTTTTAAATCAGATATAAAAAATAATGCCATTTTGAGCCCGATATAAAAAATTACTTAAAACACACCTAAAATCAGACATTTTTCGAAGCAAACCAAACATAAACCAAACATTACATTGCAAATAAAATTACTTAAACACACATAAACAGACACTGCAACATTCAAAATAGTAATAAGATTAGCCTTGTCCGCCTCTTCGTCTTGCACGCCTCTCAGATCTATCCATCTCATTTGTAATCCTCATCGTTCGATTCCTTCCGGCTCCTTTCGATTTCTACGTAGCGGATTGTGGAATAATTGGAACTCGGCATAATCCCATAACGCACGTTGTCCAAAGGAACAAAGCGATCCTCATAAGTTCTCAAATAAGCTTCTTTACTATAATACGCGGCAATGTATTGAGCACTATTAAGCCCAAACTACGACAAGCTGCTTGTGCATGTGAACATGATATTTTGAACATACTCCAGTTAGCGCATGAGCACTGAAGATCACTCAATACCACCACGTACGTCTTAGATCCCCTTCCACTTAAATACCTGGTATAGACCTCGGCGGACCTTGTTGCATAATCAAATTCTCTCATCGTATGGCTTCTTGAGTCGTTGCTCCAATCACGATACTTTCTCGTAGCATAAGATGACCACGCCGTAATTCTCCATCGCAAGGCATGCCTCTTGATATCCGTCAAAAAAAATATGTGATAATGCGATGGAAAGTAAACAGAACAATTGGAGTTATGGCAGACATCGAGCTCCTTTTAAGACTCCATTCAATGCCTCTGATATATTGGTCGTCATGGTACCTCAACGACGACCCCCATCATACGCGAACGTCCACTTCTCCGTTGGGATTTTATCAAGCCACTTCCAAGCCTTCTCATTGATTTCCTTAATGTAATCATCGTTCGCTTAAACTTCAACTCCGTATGTGGCATGCCCGCTCGATGACATAGGTCCTTTAACTGTTGGTCTTTAAAATCCTTATAGAAGTTAGATTTGACATGTCGAAGGCAAAAACGATGAACACCTCTAATTGAATTTCTCTGGAAAAGCAATTCTACAGCAGATTTAATCCTATGATGACGATCTGAGATTAAACATACTTCCTCATTTTTCAACACGTGCAAATTCAGTAAGTGCAAAAACCAGTACTAAGATTCACGGTTCTTCATCCACGATCGAGAAGGCTATGGAGAAACGTTCTGGTTAGCATCAAGGCCCGCAGCAATCAACATCTTGTGCTTATTTTTCGTGTAAAGATGAGTTCCGTCTACACATACTACCTTTCGACAATGTTGAAAACTGTCTATGTAAGGTTAAATCTCCAGAAAATATACCGTAGAATATTCTGATTATTGTTCGTGATATGTCTCCACCTCACATCGTGCCTGGATTTTGTGCTTGTAGGGCTTTCATGAATTTTGGTAGTTGTTGGATAAAACTCTCCCACGTGCCATATACGATATTGAGGATAAGAAATTTTGCAGCCGTAGTTGTCTTTAACCCTTTGTATCACATCCTTTGGAAGATATTGAGGATTGACCCGAACGACGGAAATCAACATCTCGGCAATAACGTCTGGAGATATGTTGCGATATGTGTCTGGCAATTCATTCATCAAGCACGTGTGCTCGCCAGGATAACTTGTTATCATCCGGTAACCTTCTCTTCTTTTTGTGGCATGCACGCAGCCTCCACACGTAGTTTGGACTATGGTTGCAGGTAATGTGCCATAATGTGTTGTTACTCTCCAAAACCCGGTATTCTCTTCTTGCAAGTTAGTAATTGTTGACTGCACTTTTTAAATGTGATTTGCTCTGGAAGATCATCTTAAGTTCAAGGTGACCTTCGTTCTCATCGTAGAATGAACCAAGTCCTCCATAGTCCATCATCATTTGCTTCTAGAGCCATCTCATAAGTCTCGTAAAATGGTCCAGTTGGATGTAGTTCTCTTTGCATCTGTGACGAAGTAGGTTGATGTTCGACATTCAGTTCATCGCCATCTTCATCTTCATCTCATCGTCAGCAGGATCCGGTAGATCTTCTAGTCCGCCGCCAACATCATCAGCTTCGGAGTCGCTCACTTCCTGTTCATTCTCCGGCTCAATGGGATCATCAGCTTCGTCGAGTTGAGTTTTGAGAGGCTGTTTAATAGTATGCAGATTGGTCAAATACGGGTTCTTCATATGTAAGGGTTTGATTGAGATCGAAGGAATTTATGTGTTGGATTGACTCGACGAAAATATGCAAATAGTTGAAGCCAGAATCTGGATGAAAGAAGAACTCAACATCTTGATCGGTTTTGACCTCCAAGAGTGTATGAACAACTCTGTTGAATTGCTCGTACTCATTCTTTGCATATATTTTAAGAAAGAAGTTATTGCTATCGACTCCCACAATGTCGTATAGCAAAGAAAGAAGTTGGAGAAAATTTGTATGACGGGATAATCTTCGATATGCAATGGGTTAATACTATATGAAACTTCGTCACCATTTTGTTGTATCTCACAACCAAAATATATGATGACTTGAATAGTAGACATGGTGTATTTTTTTAGGCTTATATGAAGAATGACTATCACGGTGGAGTTATTTATAGGCAAAGAACTGTGGAATTCTGAAAAATAATAAAACTTGAAAATATTATTTTATAATATTTTACATGAATGATTGAAAGATTTTTCCGAAATTTATTAATATAGTATTTTAATAATATTTTATATGAATTGATTGAAAGATTTTTTTGAAATTTATTAGTGAAGATTTTTTCAATTGATTAATATAATATGAAAATTTCGCAGTCGACTTATCAATGATACATTACTGAAAAGCTGCAGCTGAATAATCGTTGTCGACTTATCAATGACAACCACTAATGAGGATGTGATGTATCACTGCGAAATTTCTGAAAAAAGCTATGATATGTGACATATTACTGTGAAATTTCTGAAAAATAATATAATATATTTATAATATTTTATAATATTAGATGAATGATTGAAAGATTTTTTCGAATTTTATTAATATAATATTTCAATATTTTATTTTAAAATGATTGAAAGATTTTTTTTGAAACTTACTAGTGAAGTTTTTTTAATTTATTAGTATAATATGAAAATAATATTTTATAATATTATAGATGAATGGAGCGATTGTTTTTATATTTATTAATATAATATTTTTATAATATTTTATTTGAAATGATTCAAAGATTTTTTGAAATTTATTAGTGAGGATTTTTTAATTTATCAATATAATATGAAAATAGTCGTTGTCGACTTATCAATGATACATTACTGAAAAGCTGCAGCTGAATAATCGTTGTCGACTTCTCAATGACAATCATTGAGGAGGATGTGATGTGTCACTGTGAAAATTCTGAAAAAGCTATGATATGTGACATATTACTGTGAAATTTTTTGAAAGAGTAAAAATTGAGACGACATATCACAAACCTCTTTAAAGCTGGATGTGGCCGATCAGTGAGGATGTGATGTATCACTGCAAATTTATTCTGATGGACATCCTAATTTATAGACATACCACGCTTAAAGATTTTTTATATTTCTTAATATAATAATATTTATTACAATATTTTACTAATATAATATATTTATAATATTTATTTGAGATTATTGAAAGATTTATTCAAAATTTATTAATATAATATATTTATAATATTTTATTTGAAATGACTGAAAGATATTTTCAAAATTTATTAATATAATATATTTATAATATCTTTGAAATTATTGAAAGATTTTTTCAAAATTATAAAATATAATATATTTATAATATTTTATTTTACGCGATTGGAGGATTTTTTTAAGTTAAATTACGTTTGAATAAGTTCAACATATTACAACGTAAATAGCGTTAGAATAAGTTCAACAACCACCACGATGAAAAATGCATATATAACTAGTGGCCTTGACATTGACCTGGTCGATATAAGCAAGTGCCGGTGAATCATAAATAAATTAAAATGTATACAATTAATTATTCATAAATAATGTTATATACCACGGCGCGCCATGCAGCCCCTTGTCCCACCAGAATACCCTGAACCATCGTATACGTACTAGGCGAGACAAATCGCCGAGTGACGTTATCATACCACTGATAGTAACCATTCACTACCGAACTATTACTAGAGGCTATATGGTCACCGTTGACCACATTATCATCTCTATCGTTCCACATCGCTAACCACTGCGCATGGAACGTCTCCCAGTTAAAACTTTGACGGCCTCTACGCTCACTGATGTTATGTAGCCTTCTACGGTCAGGCACAGATGCTAAGGGTATGCCTTGCACCATGTTGAACTGATGTAGGACCAGGTCTGGATAATACAGTTTGACGGATGTTGAAGAAAATCAACGGACATCTCGACCTACACGACGCTGACCTATAGTCGTCAGGGAGTGTAGCGATCTCAGGGAACTTGTAACTATACGGATCCCAACGAATTGTGCGAGATTCAAATTATCTAAAATTCTCGCATCTGTCGCACGTTCGAACGAGTCATAGACGTGATGTCAACGACGTTCTCCATCTACGAAAGATCTTCATTAGTGAGCAATAACACTAAAAAGGTAAAACACTACCGTAATATTATAGACTAACTTACCTAGCGACGTGCGGCGGCATGGGAGCATAACTTCGCCATTGTGCATTGTCTCAAGTAGGTCTGCTGTAGTCGATCGTATAACAGGCTTCAAAGGCAAGATATGAATCCAAGCCCACACCTACATAATTGAGATTCTTAAGTTAAACAACTATATTGCAACAAATTATTTTTAAGTAAAATAAAACAATACATACCCGTAATAGTCGCAGGGTCCGCCAATGTTCTGTACAATCCCTCGAGAGGCTGCACACAACTCTTGATACAAACGTGCGAGCACCGCACTTCACCACTGTAGTCGCGGACCTCGTCGTTGCGCTCCAAAAATTGTAGGTAATTCAGATTAACCCGTGAGCCGCTCTTATATGGAAACAAAACGCACCCAATTAACAAAAGCGCATATCCGCGTGCCCTTTCATCGACTACGTCCTCCGTACTGTCATCAATAACTGGATTCTCCAATAACCAGTTACTCAACGCTACTACACTCATCTTAGACGGGCTATCAAAATCTTGATCATCTAGCGCAAATCCCGTCATCATATGACAATAGTCCGACCACTGGGACTTGCTCTCGCATAAGCCACTCCAGTAACAGCGGCTCCCTCGATCGGTAAGCGCCATAACGTCCCAACATGCAACAATGTCACGGTGGCTTCTCCTACCGAGAGATGAAAGATGTGTGTCTCGCTACGCCATCGCTCAACTAAAGCTGTGATGAGATGTGTGTCCAGAGGTTTACAACTATGCAATCTGTAAAATCCCATCGACTCCAGCTTTCTAAGCACGCGAATATGAATCTCTCTCGTGCTGCCTGCCGTACCCCATACAGAAACCTCTGGACTCCTCGTTCGAAGGGAAGCAAATTCTCATCTCGAAAATAAACGACGAACGATGCGCCTGTTGTTGCATCAACAAAGACGAATTCCTCGGTCCATAAAGTGAAGACTCGTCCATCTTGAAATATGTATTAAAAAACACTACTTAATAAGGATCAAGTAATAACGCCTAGTTAAGACCAATATTTAACGTCGAAACCACCGGCGATGACATCCATCGTTAAATGTCGAGTCGCCCACCTTTGAAAACTCTTATTTTTGTGTTATTTTTATTTTATAATTAATTTATTAATTATTTTTTGTTAATTAAGGTATTTATTAATAAATTATGGACAAGCAACGTATTAATTCTATATTTATTAATATATGTGTCAATAATTATGATATAATTAATGAATCATTAACCATTAAATTAATATATTTTAATATAATATGCAATATATATAATTTAAGAAAACTGCGGGCTGGCCCAGCCCGGCCCGGCCCGCACGGACAGCCCAACCCGTCCTTTTTGGGTGAGGGCCGGGCCGGCCTCGAGGCCGAATTGACGGCACTAAACGTCGGCGACCACCGCCGGCAACCACCACTAACGACCCCGTGATGGGCAAACACCGGCAACAACCGCCGGCGACCCCAACGCCTCGCCGAGACGGGCGGCGATCCAGCCAATTCACCGGTAAAACAAAATCAACTAAATTTTACCAAAATCATCCACACCCACCACCAACGGCGGCCACCACCGTCGTCGCACCGTCTTCCACGACTTGAAGCCGCGCCGGCGAACCCAACACCGGCCAAATCGCAAAAACAAATAAAAAAATAAAAGTTAAAGAAAATTACATACCTCGTCAAATTGGAAAGAGTTAAAGATTCTATGCTTGAAATCACGGGATTTGGACAAGGAATGGCGCCTCGAAATCGTTGGTCCGAGAGGTAGGAAGAAAGGAAGAAAAGAGAAGAAGAAAGGAGAAAGAAAGAAGAAGACGAAGGGTCGGGGTTTTAGCACGATAGTGTGGCGCGTTCACAACGCGTCACTCTAGGTGGCGCGTTCACCTATTTTTAAAATTCCCTTGAAATCCGCACTATTTTAGATATCACATTTGAAATTGTATTATTTTTGAAAAAAAGACATTGTAAGCACGTGATTTTTTTTTTATCTATCTGTCGATTTTACATGTGAAAAACGTTGTTTGTTTGTCTGTCTGATGAAATTAGGGATGACAATCGAACCCATTAAAGACCCACCAGATCTTCAAATTTGGTCTGCGTGTAGACTGACTTAGAAGATCCTCAGCAACGACGAAGCACCACTCCTCAGGCAACATGAGTATTCTAGATTCAGACCCATTTGAAGACGAATGGGTCTTCACTTGGTCCGAATATCATTCCTAGATGAAAAAAAAAAACACTAAATCAATTGAAAATTGTTATAAAAATATTATAACATTTACGTGTTTTATTAATTACGATTATAGTAATATTAGGGAGATAACTAGAGAGATAATAACTTCTTTATTATACTTTTCCATACCATTTACATAACCTCAAATCACATATTTATACTACTACAAATTCACTATTACACCTAAAATTTACAACAATTATTACAATTATACACATCATCTTATCAATTAATACTCATCTAATTTTTACAACATTCAATACCTCCAAATATCAATAATAAAAACATCCACATCTTAATATTATCTCTTAATTCATAATACTCCCCCTTGGATGTTTTTCAAAGAATATGCCTCGTTAAAACCTTATTAGGAAAAATCCAGTGGGATAAAAACCTAATGAAGGAAAAAAGAGTACATCATTCTTTAGATACGCTTTTAGTTGTTGCCTCATTAAAAATCTTACCAGGAAAACCCTGTGGGAAAACCATAGTGAAGGAAAAAAGAGTGCAACGCGTATTTACTCCCCCTGATGAGGATGTCCTTTAAGATCTCTAAGTTTTCGGACTCCAATTGAATATACCAAATTTTCAAAAATTCTTGGAGGAAGTGCCTTAGTAAATAGATCAGCAAGATTTTCACTTGATAAAACTTGCTGTACATCATATCACCATTTTTCTGAAGTTCATGAGTAAAAGAAAAATTTTGGTGATATGTGTTTTGTTTTATCACCTTTGATGTAACCTTCTTTTAATTGAGCTATACATGTTGTATTATCTTCAAATAATGTTGTAGAAGGTAATTTCTCAGTAGATAATCCACAAGTATCTTGAATATGTTGAATAATAGATCTTAACCAAACACGTTCTCGACTAGCCTCATGAATCGCTAATATTTCAGCATGATTTGAAGAAGTAGCAATTAAGGTTTGTTTAACCGATCGCCATGAAATAGCTGTACCTCCATGTGTAAATAAGTAACCTGTTTGCGATCGTCCATTATGCGGATCGGATAGAAATCCCGCATCTGCATAGCCAACTAAACTTGATTGTGAATCATTCGAATAAAATAATCCTGCATCCGTAGTTCCTTGAAGATAACGGAATATTTGTTTGATCCCATTCCAATGTCGTCTAGTTGGTGAAGAACTATATCTTGCTAATAAATTCACTGCAAATGCTATATCGGGTCTAGTATGACTTGTAAGATACATTAATGCTCCAATAGCACTAAGATATGGAACTTCAGCACCAAGTATTTCTTCATTATCATCGCATGGTCTGAACGGATCTTTATTCACATCAAGGGATCGTACTATCATTGGAGTAGTTAATGGATGCGCTTTGTCCATATAAAATCTTTTCAAGATCTTCTTTGTATAAGTCTCTTGATGGACAATATTCCATTGTTTAAATATTCAATTTGTAGTCCGAGACAAAATTTCGTTCTTCCGAGATCTTTCATTTCGAATTCTCGTTCTTCCGACAAAAATATTATAACAATTACGTGTTTTATTAATTACGATTATAGTAATATTAGAGAGATAACTAGAGAGATAACAACTTCTTTATTAATACTTTTCCATACCATTTACATAACCTCAAATCACATATTTATACTACTACAAATTCACTATTACACCTAAAATTTACAACAATTATTACAATTATACACATCATCTTATCAATTAATACTCATCTAATTTTTACAACATTCAATACCTCCAAATATCAATATAAAAACATCCACATCTTAATAGTATCTCTTAATTCATAATAAAAATAAAATTATAATTGTAGGCGCTGTCGAATGGGAGGCTTAGTCCATACGTGCATAAAAGGTTGCCGTGAGCGAAGATATATGATCGCATTGGGCTCGTCGCCCAAATGGGATTAATATTTTTTTAGTCTTGCAATTAGGGAAGTGACATTATAGGTGCCACACATTTAGAAGTTGGCATTATACGGACGATAACTTTCAAGATTAAGCAATTGAGAGACATTATATGCCGCAACCTAAATTTTTCCCCCAATTCTAGGGTTACGGAATATAATTTAGGGCGAATTTAGAATGTCTATGAATTACATAAGGGAGAAAGCACAAAATAGTCCCCATTGTTTATCTCATTAACCAATTTAATCCCCGATGTTTCTCGTGAATCAATTTAATCTCTGATGTTAAAATGAACCAATTTAGGCCTCCGTTAGTTGATCGTTAGTTTTGACAGAAAGTGACACGTGTCACATATGGTTAGTCAGTCTTAAAAAATCATGAATTAACATTAAAAAAGGAAAAATAATCTAAAAAACCGATAAAATAAATTAAAATAAACATAGGACAAAATAAAAAAAATCAAATTAAAAAAAAAATTAAAAATAAGGGAAAAATATATTTAAAATAAATAAAACTAGTAAATTAAATAAAAGAAAAAATAAAGAGAATAAATGTTATAATAAATAAATAAGTTAATAAATAAAGAATATAAAAATAAAAATAAAAAATAATTTACTAAAAAACTAAATAAAGTACAAAAAAAAAAGATAAATAATTCCACTCAAAGTTTACTAGAATATCCAACCCCGCCTATCAAGTTAACGAGGATGCAATTGTCTCAAATCTTGAACTTTCTTTTACAGATGTTTTTTATAATATATATAAATAATTAGATAATTTCAAAGAATCTTTAAAAACTATCTAATTTTTAAATAATTTCAGACATTAATTTAAATTATATAAGTTTTATATAAAGTCCTTTTTTACCAAAAATATTGTCAAGAATTGGAAGGATTGCATCCCGTTAACTTGGCAAAGATAATGACGGAGATTCTCGTAAACTTTAAATGGTATTTTTTTATCTTTATTTTTGTTTTGAATTACGTTTTTAGTTTTTATCAATAAATAATTTTTTATTTTATAATAAACATCTTCTATCTTTTGTATAATTTTATTTAATTTATTTAAATTTCAATGTATCTTAATTTTAGAATATTTTTTATTCTCTCTTTTTTAATTTAATTATTATTTAGAAAATTTCTTTATAATTTTTTATTTTATTTTCTAATTTATTAATATTTTTTCCTTTTTTTTCGGAATTTTTTCTTTTTATAAGTTTATAATTTTTAGGACTGACAAATCACATGTTGACACATGTCACTTTCAGTCAAAATTAACGGTCACGGTCAAACTAACGGTGGGACTAAATTAGTTCAAATTTAGTAACACCGGGGACTAAATTGGTTCGCGGGAAACATGGGGGACTAAATCGGTCCATAGGGTAAACATTTGGACTCTTTTGGGTTTTCTCCCATTACATAATTTGGATGTTATTTTCTGTATAGTACGGGAGAAATAAAAAATAGTCCTCGGTGTTACCATATAGACCAATTTAGTCTCCGATGTTTCGCATGGACCAATTTAGTCCCACATGTTGTCGATTTTGAACCAACTTGGTCATACCGTTAGATCTTTGTCATTTTAGATGGAAAAACTGGCACGTGTCAATATACGATTGGTCAAACTTGAAAATTCATAAATTAATATCAAAAAGGAAAAACAATTCCAAAAAAGAGGAAAAATATAAAAGAATTATACTTCATGTAATTTGAATTGATTTTTTCGAAATTACCCATTATAATGGATAAAAAGTATTTAAAATTTTATTCATAACGCAAATTGAGTTTTAGTGGAAAATATAGAGGTTATAGTTTACAAGCAAACAGAAATTTTCTCCATAGTAACATATGGCATATCCAAAATACGCTCTTGTCTAGGGGTGTTCAAATGTCGGTTAACCGACCAAACCGAACCGAAACCGAAGATTCGTTTCGTACCGAATACCGAACCGAGGAGTTTCGTTTCGGTTTTCGGTTTGTATTTTGATAACCGAAAAAAATTCGGTTTGGTTTCGGTTTTTTACCTCGGTAAACCGAACCGAACCCGATAACCGAATTCTTTTTTTTTTAATTAATACATATATATTATTATATAAAATATATAATGATATATTTTTATATGTTTTATTTCATAAATTAATAATATACCCACCATATTTAATAAATATTGAAAATATTAGGTAAATCATAAATTTTCAAATATATATATGATAATATATATTTATAATATAAATAAATTATTATATTTACTAAAATATGGAAAATATGGGGTAAATGAAATTTATACAAATAAAATTATGATAATAAAAATATATAATTAAAATCATATTAATATTATTGTTTTTTTATTTTTTATTAAAAAATTCGGTTTTTGGTCTGTTAACCGAACCGAACCGAAAAAAATTCGGTAAAAATTGAAACCGAACTGAATTGTTTCGATTCGGTTTTCGGTTTATGAAATTCTCGAGCCGAACTTCGAGAATGACTTGTCACTATTACCGAATGAACACCCCTACTCTTGTGCTATGGATATCTATTTCTGTAATGACTTGTCATTATTTACAAAAGAAAACATTTTTGGCTCGTGACAATTATCAGCACATTCAAACAAAGGTGTCCACGAGTTCCACACGTTCCATTATTCTATTGCAAAATTGCCACGAGTTAATGACCACGAGATAAAATAATCAGACGTGTAAATAGGAGTTGCACAGAAACTTTAAGAATATCTTTTTATATACATTTGAAACATACAGTCCAGGAAATTGTTAGAAATCTTTCAATATAGGCAGAAATAAATGGTACAAGTTTACCATCTTGGGGTAAATCCACAAAATATAGTACATTCACATAACGTTCCAACACTATACTAAGCAACGTTGTCATGGACCCCTACCCCTTACATCGTCGTGGATAGAAAAATTAGGACGGAAATAATCAGCAAATTAAAATCAAATTTTACGTACGGAAACAAGTTGAAAAAAAAATCAAATAGTTTCAACCACACAATATACTTCATATAGTCCACTAGGACTAAATTAGATATTCAGCCAGTTTCAACTCTCTCCTATAAAAACCCTAACCAACGTTGCATGAATTTGCAACCACACAACAAAAACAAAAGCCCCACCACCTTGTAATAAAAATTTCGCAGACTTCGTCTCCTTCTTCTTGCAAAATGCCGGTCGATTCCAAAGCAGACTTGAAACTCCCCGTAATAAGGTTCCCCCCTGGCCTGAAAGAAAATACACCTCAATGGGAAACTGTGAGAAAGCAAGTCGAAGAAGCCCTCGAACAGCTCGGCTGCTTCGAGGCAGTGTACGAGGATATTCCCCCGTCCCTCGCAAAGGAGACGATCGATGCGATAAAAGAGCTCAGCGATCTACCCTCTGAAGTGAAATCGCGCTACACTTCTGACAAGCCATTCGTTGGATATGATGGGAGCAATCCAGCCATGCCCTTCTTAGAGGGCTTTGGAATTGCCGATGTTGCTTCAGGCGAAACCGTTGGAAGCTTGCGAACCTCATGTGGCCCGGAAGGCAATCCCTCTTTCAGGTAAGTTTCTGACGCGCGAAAAGCGTACGTTGTAATAAATAACAAATCGTACAAGATGATCGAAATAAATAACACCGAGATATCAAAACGAGCTGACGAAGAGGCGAAATCCGCTATAAAAGAAGGGGCGGATAAAGGCGAAAGATTGAATTTTAAACTCGTTGACTTGTTTTGTATATTGAAATGAAACCCATCGATTATACTTCCTTCCGGAGTTACAAGCTCACAATAAACAACACGGATAGATATCAAAGCTAGCTTATGAAGAGGCGAACAAAAATCCCTATAAGAAAAAGGGCGGAAAAAAGCGAAAGATTGAATTTTCGAACTCGACGACTTTATTTTGTATTCTATAAATAGAATCCATTGCTGATACTCCACTCACTGCAGCCTAGCAGCTTTCTATGATGTTTATAAGTGTGATGTAATATATATTTTTTCGAATTAGCGAGAACGTACAACGTTTCGGCAATGGGCTGTACGAATTGGACAAGACCGTGAGGAAGATGCTCTTACAGAGCTGGGGGCTCGAGGGGCACATCGACGAGCACATAAACACGGCACACTACCTCGTAAGAATTCACAAGTACAGTTCCACCAAGCGCTTTCCCGACTGTACGAACACGGTGGCCCTCCCAACCCACACGGACAAGAACTACGTCACAATACTGCACCAGAGCAAGGTCAACGGTTTGGGCGTAATGACGAAGACGGCCATTGGATAACATTCGATCCAACGTACGACAATTCGTTCGCGGTGATGATTGGAGACTGCTTCCTCGTAAGCAATTGCGCAATTATTCATCTATCTAGTATTACGTGCCAATATGATGTTCTTCGCTAGCTGTCTGTTTGTGAAATTAGGGATGTCAGTCAGGCCCATTAAAACCTATCAGATCTTCATGGGTGGTCTAAATAGGTCTAGATTCAGACCCATTTGAAGATTCAATTAGTCTTTAATGGATTCGATTGGCATCCCTAGATGAGATAACACTCAATCAATTTCGAAATAATAAATTATCATTTTGTAGGCGTTGACGAATGGAAGGCTTAGTCCGTGCGTGCATAAGGTTGTGGCGAGTGACAGAGACAGATATATGATCGCATTGGGCTCGTCTCCTAAGTGGGACGACGTGGTTGAGGTTCCACCCGAGATGGTCGAGAGGAGCACCCTTTGCAGTACAAGCCGTTCAAATACGGCGAATACGCGAAATATTACAGCGCTTCGTACGACGATAGGTCTCTTGCTAATGCTTTGAAGGCCTATTGCGGAGCCTGATGGGAGGTGTGTTTGTATCGGATTATCATCGGGTTTTGTTATATATGTATGCTAGTAACGTGGGTTTTTAAGGGTTTGAAATGTCGTTTATGGTATGTACTCCGTGTTATGTTGTATTTGTTTGTCGTTTGGAAATAAGAACTACCTCATTACGTGTATTATTTGGAAACAAATGGTAGTGCTTGACATAAGAAAGTGTAAATAGAAGAAATTGTCTGAACATGAAGAAGATGAAAGAGTTATACCTATTAGCAATATATCTCCACCATAATTATGGCAACGATTTACCCATAATTTACGCAATCATTGATATCATTATCATTATACTTGATATCAATTACCTCTATGATTTAGGTTTCCTTGTATGTACAAGTATCATTATCATTATACTTGATATCAATTCCTTGACGCCATGGCCACGTCCTCCAATGAGTCTCCTCTAATTCAGCTGAACGCTCCAACTCATCTTCCAATCAAACTAACACCGACGAATTTTCCGGTTTGGCGCAAACAACTTCAATCTACTCTGATTGGGTTAGATCTTCTCAAATTCATTGACGGCTCTCATCCTCAACCGGATCAATACCTTGACGCCGACAAGAAAACACCCAACACTGTTCACTACACCTGGTTTCGACAAGATCAGATTCTCTTTTCGGCTATTCTTGGAAGTTGCACTGAGACTATCCAGCCGATCTTGGCCTCTGCATCCACATCACAACAAGCTTGGGAGTCCCTTTTGACAAGTTACGCCGGATCTTCTCGATCTCGCATTATTGATCTCAAATCAAAACTAGCCAAGAACCCCAAAGGTTCACGCCCAGTTGCCGATTTCCTCCATGAGATGCGACAGATTGCTAATGAATTGGCTCTTGTTCAAAGTCCAATTCATGAGGAGGATCTAACGATTCACATCTTGAGTCAACTTGGCGACGAATTCAACAGTATTGTTGCGGCGATAAAGGTTCGTGAAACCCCCATATCGTACAATGAGTTATTCTCTAAATTGGTTGATTTCGAACGAGCCCTAAAGGAACAAGAAATTGTTCCGACCGTTGTTACTGCCAACAATACACAACGGTTCACCCCGGGTTTTCCCTCTGGCCAACGGTCGTCACCGGCGCTCCACTACGGTACTAGTTCGGCTAACAACTCCAGGCGTGGTCGAGGATCTGGTCGCGGCTCTTGGTCATCTCAAGGTGGTGGTCGCAATGCCCGATCTGCTCAGTTCTGCAACTTCTGCAATATTCCTGCAATGAGGCTCATTACTGCCGGAAGCTAGGCTGTTTTCTTCGTGATCACAACATCCAACTTGCTGCGCCTGCCTTTGTGCCTGGTCATGCGCCCGCTGTTAATGCTACCGTCTCTCACGATGCACCATCTGCGCCATCACAGTGGTTGATGGATAGGGATGCCTCACACCATGTCACCACAGCGCCATCCACCTTGCAATCCTACTCGGATTACGGTGGCCCCGATGAGGTCTTTCTGGGTAATGGTACATCCCTTCCTATATCTCACACAGGTTATACACACTTACCCATTGTCGCTTGCCCTTTAAAACTCACCAACGTTCTTTGCGTTCCACACTTACATCGCAATTGATTTCTGTGGCTAAACTTTCAAAACTAACCCTGTTTCTGTTGAGTTTTTTGACACTCGTTTTCTGGTGAAGGATCGCAGCACGGGGGGCGCCTCTAATGAGAGGCATGAACGCCAATGATGTTTATTGTGCAGCTTCTCCATATCAGCCTCAAATAAATGTTATGTTTGCACTAGTTCCTAGGCACTGGCATCACAAACTCGGTCATCCTTCGGCCTCTTTCGTTATCTATTGAGTCAGTTAGGTTATTCTGCGTCGTCTAAAGTTCCCTTACATTGTGAGTCTTGTTCTATGCATAAAAGTCATAAGCTTCCATTTGGTCAAAATTCATTCGAAAGTACTAAACCCATTACAGTTATTGTATTCCGATGTTTGGGGACCCACTCAGACCTCAGTTGATGGTTTTCCGTTTCTATGTATATTTGTGGATTTTTACACTAAGTATACGCGGTTGTTCCCAATGAAAAAGAAATCTGAAGTTGCTCTTATTTTTCCAATATTCAAAAATTTGGTGGAAAAATATTTTGGCCATAACATCGTCTCTGTTTTTTCAGATACGGAGAGTACATCAAACTAATCCCTTATTTCAATTCATGTGGCATCTCACATTTCACTACCCCTCCCCATACTCCCGAACAAAATGGGGTTGCTGAAAGACGTCACCGTCATATAGTTGAACAGGATTGAGTCTTCTTCACTTTGCAGGTCTTCCACTAACCTATTGGTCTTACGCCTTTCAGACTGCCGTTTATCTTATTAATCGGCTTCCTACCCCAATCCTACAACTTCAGACTCCATTTCAATTATTTCACCAAAAACCTCCAAATTTTCGCAAGCTTCAGCCATTTGGATGTTTGTGCTACCCGTGGCTTCGTCCGTACTCTGCGTCAAAGTTACATCCACGATCTAAACCATGCCTTTTTAGGATATTCCACCTCTCAATCCGCTTATAAGTGTTTAGACCCCACTCACAATCGTCTTATTTGTCTCGTCATGTCAAGTTCGTGCAGGACATTTTTCCAGGGAAGCTGCGCAATACAACTTCGAAGTTCAGTGACCTCGTGCGCGACAATGCCACCACCTCGGATGTCCTTTCTCCTTCACCACCTCCCGAGTCACCTCCACTTCTTCCACCAACACTCCCATCCCCACTTATTATTCCCCAACAGCAGTCAAACACCTCCCAACCATCACCTACTACTACACCTAACACCCCCTACCCGAGACTAGCCCCGACCACTCTAGTGATAGCCACACGCCTCCTAATCATACCCCTCCTCATCCTTCTGTTCGACCATCTCGACCAAAGAAACCAAACAGTCAATACTTCAATGACACCTTTGTAAACCTCACAACCACTCACCCCCTACCGTTGGCACTTGAACCATCAACTGTGATCCAAGCTCAGAAAGATCCTCTTTGGCGGCAAGCATGGATGCCAAATTCAATGCCATTCAACATAATGGTACTTGGGAGCTTGTTCCTCGATCAAGTCATGTTCCCATCGGCTGCAAATGGATTTATCACATCAAAAGGAAATCAGATGGTACTATGATAAATACAAAGCTCGCCTTGTGGCCAAAGGTTTTCTACAACAACCTGGGAAAGATTATTTTTACACCTTCAGTCCGCTGACGAAGCCCACTACAATCCGAGTAGTCCTGACTCTCGCTCTTCATCATAACTGGCCTCTTCGTCAACTCGACGTCAATAACGCCTTCTTGCATGGTACCTTGCATGAAGATGTTTACATGGATCAACCCCCAGGATATATCCATCCGCAGTTTCCGAATCATATCTGCAAACTTCAAAAAGCCCTCTATGGTCTAAAACAGGCACATCGTGCTTGGTACATGGAGCTTACCCAGTTTCTGACTGAGTGTGGTTTCAAACGGTCCATCACTGATCATTCTTTGTTCATCTACAACAAAGCAGGAACGCAAGCCTACTTCATGGTGTATGTGGATGACATTGTCCTCACTGGGAGCAACCCTATCTTTCTTGATCATTTCGTCCGTCAACTCGCTGCACGGTTTTCCATCAAGGATCTTGGTCTACTTCACCATTTTTTGGGTATTGAGGTTATTTCCACGTCTCGTGGTCTGTTTCTATCTCAGCATCGTCATATTCATGATCTCCTGCAGCACTCTCGAATAGATGGCGCGAAGGAGGTATCTACACCACTTCCTTCTCCTAACTCTTTGTGTCTCGAGGATCATTCAGGTGCTGTGGATCCTACTCCATATCGGACCATTGTGGGCTCCCTACAGTACCTAGCCTTTACTCGTTCAGATATCTCATATACCGTCAATAAGCTATCTCGGTTTATGCATGCTCCCACAAACAATCATTAGCAAGCTCTCAAACGAGTCCTTCGTTATCTAAAGGGACCCTTTATCATGGCCTGTTTCTATCTCGCGATTCGTCCCTCCAGCTGACCGCTTTCTCTGATTCTGACTGGGGAGGTGTTCAGGATGGTGGTCGCTCTACTACTGCTTATATTTTGTATCTTGGGTCTAATATTATTTCTTGGCGCTCTTCTCGGCAAAAGTCAGTCTCCAGGTCTTCCACGGAAGCTGAATATAGGGCTTTGGCGAATTCAGTTTTGGATTAAGAACCTGCTTTACGAACTCGGTGTTAAGGTCCCATCTCCACTCGCATTTATTGCGACAACACTGGTGCCACGTATACTTGTGCTAACCCAGTGTATCACTCTCGCATGAAACATCTGGCATTAGACTATCATTTTGTTCGCGAATTAGTCTCGGATGGCTCATTCCAGGTTCTTCACATTAACACGCAAGATCAAATTGCAGATGTTCTCACGAAGTCTCTTCCTCGGCGCTCTTTTTTTCAATTTCGATCCAAGATTGGCGTATCCGACGGATCCTCCATCTTGCAGGGGCGTATTAGCAATATATCTCCACCATAATTATGGCAATGATTTACTCCATGATTTACGCAATCACATATATATGTATCTATATGTATGCATGTATAAAATTTTTGAATTACTAACTTCGGCCATGTCTCATCAATTAATCCTTAGCAAAATATTGTGTTTATTTAAGTTTGTATAATTAAAAATAATATTTACGTAATGTGAAAATATTTTTATTAACGATTTTATAATAACATTTGAAGATATTAATATTTCAAAATGAATGTAAAATTGCAGGATTAATATAAGGAGTGATACTAAAGTAAATAAATTAAATATTGTATTGTTGTGTCATCCGATAAAATAACTTAATTCATATTGTTAAATAATTTATTCAATTAATACAGTTAATATTTATAAAAAAATTATAATAAAATAATTATTATTGAATTCATGTGATTAGATAACAAATTTCAAGTGTTTGGAGGGTGTAAAATGGGGGTGCAACTAGTAAAGGAGGGTGTGAATAGTAGGACCCTATCTAGCAACTACTTACCTATTCACAACTAATTACCTAGCGGCAAATAGAATAATATAAAATATTAGCTATGCAGTGTATCCCGTAAGGCTGTATCTTGAATATCTCCTGAAGCATAAGTGTCTAACTTCAACATCCCGCCCTCAAGCTTGGACTGGTGGAAGTCCTGAAGGCCAAGCTTGGACAGTAAACAGTGAAAATGAGCCGCGGACAAAGACTTAGTGAACAAGTCGGCTGTTTGTTGAGCTGAAGGAATGTAATAAGGTGCAATCAAGCCAGCCTTATATTGATTGCGAACAATGTGGCAATCAATATCACGGTGCTTGGTGCGTTCGTGGAAGACTGGGTTGGCCGTAATGTGAAGAGCTGATCTATTATCGCAAGCAAAAGGAATAGGCTGAGAGTGATCGATCTGAAAATCCTTGAGCAAATAGGAAATCCACATAAGCTCACAAACAGTTGAACCCATACAACGATATTCAGCTTCAGAAAGAGATCGAGAAGTCGTACTCTGCTTCTTAGTTTTCCAAGAAATTAGCGAAGAGCCAATGAGATGCAATAACCGGTGAGAGAGAACCTGGTTTCTGGGCAAGCGCCCCAGTCAGCATCACAGAAAGATCGGACTTGTAATGAAATATTAGACGGATAAAACAACCAAGTGAGGCACAACCCTTCAGATAGCGAAGCACATGCATCCCAGCTGTCCAATGAACTGCTCTTGGAGTCTGAAGAAACTGGCTGAGCTGTTGTGTTGCATAAGAAATATCAGGCCTGGTGAATCCAAGGTACAAAAGGCGGCCAACTAGTCTCTGATATGATTGTGGATCAAATAGAGCAGGGCTCGTGCAATCATAAAGATTCAGACCCTTTGGAAGAGGGGATGGGGCATGCTTGCAAACCAAGCAATTTCACACTTTGCAGAATGTCAAGGATGTATTTCTTTTGATTAAGGTATATCCCAGCAGCTGTTCTAGCAATTTCTACCCCCAGAAAATGCTTAGCATGATGCAGGTCTTTAATGGTGAATTCTTTATCAAGAAAGCATTTTGTCTCGCTAATAAGCTCCTCACTAGAAACCGGTTAGCACACATCATCGACATAAACGAGCAAAGCCAAAAAGCAGAACCTGTAGTTTTGGTGAAAAGGCAGTGGTCATGTTCTGACTGGATGAAACCATGGCCTTGCAGTTTGGACGTAAATTCTTGATTCCACTGGCGGGAGGCCTGTTTTAGACCGTAAAGAGACCTATGCAACTTACAGACTTGGTGAGACAGAGCCTGATTATATCCATGTGGCACCTTCATGTAAACTGTTTCGTCAAGATACCCATGCAAGAAAGCATTGTTGATATCAAGTTGATTAAGAGCCCATCCCTTTGCAGCTGCTACAGCTAGAATCATTCGGACAGTAACTAGTTTTGCTGGAATCCATAATCCAGCAATCCTTATTCTTAAAGTCAAGCAAACTAGACTGAGAAACAGAGCGTGTACCTGCAAAGTCCGAGTATTGTGCAAAGTTGGTGTTACTCTGACCAAGCTGGTTGTTAAAATTGCCTCTCTGCCCTTCACAGCTCTATGAAGCTCTTCCTGCAAGAGATTCATCTTCGTCAACAGCGTGTTGAGATCGGGCTGAAAATTTCCTTCATCCATTGCAAAAGGAGTCTCAGCCATTTCAGATAGGTTTGCCGCTCCTTTTTGAGTGTGAGTTTCTCGACTTCCCTTCCACCAGTCAGGAAATCCCTTTAGCTTGAAGCATCCCTCATGATCATGACCATTCTTATTGCAATAGCTACAGAACAACTTAGCCTTTTCCTTCTTCCTCTTTTCAACTAAATTCATACCATGGCTGGTTTTCCTTTCTAGTGTTTGATGAGGCCTAGAAGCAAAGAGCGGTGTTTCAGATACATTGAAGATTGGTATGGCTGACTGAATCTGCTTCTCTACTCTTTACACCATATGCCTTGTTTACAGTTGGAAGGGGTCAAGCATCATGATATGATCCTTCACTGCCTGGAAAGATTCATTCAATCCAATGATGAACTGCACCAGCTTATCCTCTTCTTCTCTATTTATCAGTATTTTGGCTACGTCGGGTGAACACTCAGGAATCGGCCTGAAGTGATCATACTGATCCCACAGCTTCTTCAAAGCACTATAGTACTTAATCAAAGGCAAATCTCCTTGCTTGGTCGAAATCAATTCTTCTCTCATTCGCAGCAGCATTGGCCCGTTCGTACCACCATATCTCTCAGCTAATTCGTCCCATAGCTCCTTCGCTGAGTTAACATACATGAAATTATCCATGATATCACGAGAAATAGACGCACTGATCCATGACTTGACTGTGCTATCTACTCTCTTCCACCTCACATACTCAATAGTATCAACCTGATATTCGTACATGTTCCATCAATAAATCCGATCTTCATTTTTTATTCCAAGGCAGTAATCATCGCACGATTCCAGCTCCAATAGTTTGCCTCGGTCAATTGGAACGAGATTAGCATCATACCTGGATTGATGCCAACGTGCAAGTTGAACACATCGGGACAATCATCAGTTGCTCACCCAATGAGTTCTGATTGTTTCTCCCTTCCAGATCAGATTGACTTTCGATTTCCGTCGCCATTTCTGATATTGCAGCTAAAATCAAATGCTGATATGCGTATACCATGTTGAACTCTTGAATCAATCGCTCGATAGTTTCTATTGAGAGGAAAATTCTATCGAGGGAAAAATCCTTTTATTTCTGTATTACCAAAAGTGTACAGTATACTCTACTATTTATGCAAGATAAAGCGTAAACAATATCTAGCAACTACTTACCGATTCACAACTAATTATCTAGCGGCAATAGAATAATATAAAATATTAGCTATGCAGTGTATCTCGTAAGGCTGTATCTTGAATATCTCCTGAAGCATAAGTGTCTAACTTCAACATAATTCAACTCGATACTCGAGCCCATTTTGCTCAAGGCCAATCTTCACATTGCCGATGGTTGACTCATTATCGTAGTTGGCCGTCAAATTCGAAACGTTCACGTTGCCAAATTCTGTCTTTCTAATGCCAATGCACGAAAAACCTGAAACCACATGCCCAAGCTATCTAAGGAAATGGCAAGATATGTGTATTTCTACTAGAAGGCTGATGTACTAAACAGAGGGAAACTATAACCTCTTTTAAAAGACGTATTATAGCTTATTATTGGGAGCAACAATTGTCCCTCTAAGAGCAATCGAACCGTGGCGCTGGCTGCTGTGCGGTTTAAAGGTTTAAAGGTTAGGTCCCCAAGACTTGTTACTACAAGCTAGATTGATTCTCTTTAGGAAAATAATTATTGAAAAATATCACCATATGTTATCGTATAGATGCAGCAGGTCAAACCCCATACGATTGAATATTTATATGTAAAAGATATTGAATTGGGTTTGCCACACTAGCTAACAAACCTCCTCTCAAACCATCAAAGGAATCACCTCCTCAACGACAAACATTTTGTACACCATCGTTTCGCCAACGAACACGACGGCCCTCTAACCACAATCAATGTTACACTTTCGAAACAAGGCAAATAAACCTGATCGACCTGCTTTCAATCGAGCAATCAACACAATTTTCACGATCTGCAAGATCCGGGAATACATCATGCATCCACGTTGCGTAGGTCTAGAACTTTGCTCTAAACCAGTTGTTGGGAAACAAAGTTTCATTTCGCCCGTACTTAGAAGCCCATCATATAAGCTCAAGTTGGATTTTATTCATGACAGCCAGCATAAATATGGAAACGAATCTGTTAGGTGAGCTTTCATTCTCTATGTCGGTGTTGAATATTCAAAGAAAAAATCGGCTAGCATGATAATAAGGAGCTTATTGTTCACGTGGGTTGTTTGCCTAATTTTTCAAAGACGTGCAGCATTTTGTTGGGTCTTTCACATACGAGTTCGAGGCAAATATTGCCTATAATAGAGGCATTCAGCGGAGGAAGAAAGACACCACAGCCATACAGATCTTCTCATCTCCTCTGATTATTTTCTGTAGCCTACTCCTAATATTGTTGTAGCTACTTTTGTATCACGTCAGTGTACGTGTTTGTAATCTCTCCACATAATAAAGAAGTTCTACCTCCGGCCCGTGGACGTAGGTCATTCTGACCGAACCACATAAATCTCGTGTCACTGTCCAAATTTATTTTTCGTTTCGTTTATTTATTATCGTCATTTTCGGACAAATAATTATCGGGAATTTCCGCATATCCTAACAAATTGGTATCAGAGCCAACCCGATTTATTTTTAGCCACCATGACGATAACAAAAATGTCAATCGAAAAGTTTGACAGAAATGTCAACTTTGCGATGTGGAGTCTCAAGATGGAGGCAATACTCATACAAGACGGTTGCGAGGTGGCGCTTGAAGGCGCGAAGAAGAAACCAACCGAAATGAAGGACGATCAATTAATGAATTGGACAAGAAAGCCAGATCGGCTATTATATTAAATCTCTCTTACGAGGTGTTACAGGAAGTTGCCACGGAGACGACGGCCATGGGTATGTGGGATGCGTTAAAAGCTATCTACATGAAGAAGACAAAGGAGAACCGGCTTTATTTAAAGCAGAAGCTATACAGTATGAAAATGACGGAAGGTACTTCTATTCTTTCGCATCTCGATAAATTCGATTCTATCATTATTGATTTGGCGAACGTAGAAGTAAAACTGACGGACGAAGATCAGGCCATAATATTGTTGTGTTCCCTTCCCTCGTCTTTAAAGCATTTTCGTGACACTATAATATATGGAAAAGATACGATATCGTATTCTAGTGTCAAATCTGCGTTGCAATCGAAAGAACAGATAGACAGGGATATTACGGGAGAAACAAGTGGTAGCCAGGTGATAAACGTATTTCGATACGTTTATCGTAGTATTTATTTGGGGTATATAGAGCATTAACAATCAATTTATGCATTTATTCGACATATTTACACTCATTTTGATATTGAAGAGCTTAGGACGAGTTTCGAGCGAAAAGGAGCGAAAACGAGGCAAAACGAGCAAAAAGGACGAATACTGCCTCCGTCACGGCCGTGACCGTCCATGCACGAGGCCGTGACGTCCACCAGAGGAGAACACTGCTTGGTGTCACGGCCGTGACACTTATTGCACCAGGCCGTGACCCATAGCAGCAGCAACATTAGAAAATTCATATCTCTCAATCGAGACCTCGGATTGAGAATCCCTTTGGTCAGAATGAAGAATGGCAAGTCTTCTATCTATGGTTAAAATTTGAGGTCAATCGGACATCGTTTACCCCTCCATCCGAGAGAAATACGAAACTGCCGCAAAGCTGTTGAGAGGGTCACGGCCGTGACGTGCAATGCACGTGGCCGTGACCGACGGCAGAGAGGACCGCTGATGATGGTCACGGCCGTGACGTGCAATGCACGTGGCCATGACCAAGTGCAGAGAGCGACGAGACCGAGCGATGTTGGTCACGGCCGTGACGGCCCATGTTCCAGGCCGTGACCGATACGAGAATCAGTATAAAAAGCCCAAATTCGAACCCCGAAAAAGACAGAACTGACCAGAGATCAACCCTAATCCCTCTAGAGACAAAAAATAGCACAAAAGAACACAGATTCGCATCCCGGAGCGCAAGAGACGGATCATCGACGAACTCACGCCCAATTTAGCGAAGAACGAAGAATCATCAACGCTTCATCACAGATCATCCGTATATCAAGATAATGAATTCTTCACCTTCATTCCTTATTTCTTTCGCTGTTTTCCCGTCGATTATGCGTAGCTAATTCCCCTTTGTGTTTGGGATTAGATGAACGCTAGGATGTTTCGTAGTTAAGACTTATGATTATCGTGACTATGTGTTTGACTATTTATTGTTCTATGAAATTGTTTCGTTACTTTAATATGTCTATGTGTTAAAGTAATCGTATGGAAAAACGTTTAGGGCGACAGCTAACAACGTTTAGGCCGTTCGTAGAAGATAGGAATCGAGTATAGGGCGAAAGCAAATACTCGATCCTCGCCGTTAGTAATTACTGAATTTTAGATCCCCGCGAGCGTTTAGGGCGACAGCAAACTCGCGAGCGGGTAGGAAAATTACTGCGATCTAGTCAAAATCACGTAGGAACGATTCCATTGTCTTAGCCGATAGCACCTAGCGGGATTCGAATCCCGACACATCTTTATTATCTGAAGCTTCGTATCAGTGTTAAGCGTATTTGAATCTCTAGTTGAGTTAGATATAATCTGTTAGGTTAAGTCATAAAACAATTTGCGTATTTTATTAGGCTAAACATCGAGTCGATAGGTCACTACTAGTACTTGATTTATTCCTTGTGTTCGATACTCGTTTACTCACTTTACTGCACTACAAACGATAGGTCCACTTGCCTATCGCACGTCGGTGATAGTAATTAGGTATTCGTTTTAATTATTACTTGTCGCACTTTTCATTTACACACCATGTGTCGATCAAGTTTTTGGCGCCGTTGCCGGGGAATAAATTGATATTAGGAACACCGTAGTTCGGTACTTTAGCCACTTTTATTTGACGTTTTCTTTTGCTTTTCACTTATTGCGTTATTTGTGCTATTTGCGTTATTTAATTTCCTACGTCACTATTAGTTTCGTATTCTTTTCGACGTATTTAGTTATTTCGTTGCTAATTTTTGTTTTTCTCTTATTGAAGGTACGACTCAGCGGTGAATGACCCAAAGCCATCCATCGGGTCCCATCATTGACGCAGACCCTGATTTTGAGAGGAAGTTGCGAAGGAAGCTTAAGTACGACACTGAAGGAGATTCCACTAGCTCTCAGGACCATTTAGTTAGCTATTCAGAGATTAGTTCGCAAGAATCGATCCAAGACTCTCGTGTAGAGGCAGCCGTAGATAGTCCCTACACAGAAGTAGACATGGCGGACCATAGAGTGCCCGTCCACGAGGAGGAGCCATCACTTCAGGACCTCCTCAAGAATGCCGCGCTAGGCGGTACAGAGTCGGCAATTGTCATTCCGTCGATCGAGAAACAACAACTTTGAGCTGAAGCACTCTTGGCTTCAGATGATATTCCAGACAGCCCAGTTTGAGGGTAACCCCGACGACGACCCTTACTCCCATCTGAAGTCGTTTCTGACGGTGACCGACACCATCAAAATCAACGGGGTCCCGGGCGACGCGATCAAGCTGATGCTATTCCCGTTCTCGCTCAAGTTCAGGGCGAAGGACTGGTTAGATATGTTGCCGCCCAGGTCGATCACCACCTGGGAGGAGATGCGAGCAACCTTCATCAACCACTATTTCCCACTATCGAAGGTGCTCAGACTAAAAACGGAGATCTCTCTGTTTCATCAGAAGGATTTAGAGAACCTCTACGAGGTTTGGGAGAGATACAAGGCGCTATTGAAGCGATGCCCACAGCACGGGATGTCGAAGGCAGGCCAGATCAACCGGTTCCACGAGGGGCTCAACGACCAGACTGTCCATATGCTAGACGGAGCTGCAGGAGGAGGACTCGTGAAGCTCAACGCGACCGACGCTTGGAACCTGATTGAGGATTACTCGAGGAATAGTTTCATGAGGGGCAATACGAGGATGAAAACAACAGGAGTATTTGGAGTGAGCGAGGAGACGGCCACAAATGCAAAATTCGAGGCGCTTCAGCAACAGATCGCTGCGACGAACTCTCAGCTGCAGACAGTCATCGGCGCACTACTCCCGAAGTTCGGGCAGACTCAGCCCGTGAACGCCGTGACGACCACCGCACCGACGCAGCACACCCCATACGTGCCATTGTGCGGGATCTGTGGCGCAGCCCACGAGACATCGGAATGCCAACTTGGGCAATCATTGGAGCACGTAGACTATATGGAAAATTACCAAGGTGGCCAGCGAAGTTACCAGCCCCGAGCGCACCCCAATCTGGCGTACGGGAATCAGAACAAGCAGGGGCAAGGACCGCCGGGATTTCAGCCGAGGTCGTCTGGATTCCAAAACGGGCCGCCACGACAGTACCAGAACGCGCCCGCAGGAGGATCCGATGATATGAAGGAAATGAAGGATATGATGAAGACACTCCTCACGAATTTCAGCAGCACCACCGCAGCCCACGAAAGCCGAATGACAAAGATGGAGGAGTACATGGAGGCGAATGACATCCGTGCTCAGAATACAGACGCCTCGATCAAGAGGTTGGAGCAGCAAGTGGGGCAATTAGCAAAGCAAATGGCGGGGCGAAATCAAGGATCACTCCCGAGCTACACCGAGACAAATCCCAAGGAGTATTGCAATGCGGTAACCCTGAGGAGCGGGAGAGGATTACAAGAAGCTCCCACCAAGCAGAATTTAAAGGAGAAAGTCGATTTCGAGGGCCACAACGAGCCAGAAGTGGAGGAAAGCAAGAGCGACAGAGTCGAGAAGGTCAAGGATGACGAGAGAAAGACGCGACCATTCGTGAAGCCGTATCAACCAAAGATCCCGTACCCAGCTCGGTTGAGGGAGCTGCACCTGAATAAGAGAAGGTTCAACCTAAAAAGGAGGAGGCTGCACCCGAAATAGAAAAAGCGAGGGAGAACGGGCCACCAGTGATGCCGTACCAGCCGAAGATTCCCTATCCAGCACGGCTGAAGAAGGACAAAGACGAGGGGCTAATTGGCAGATTCATGGGTATGTGCAAAGAATTACATATTAATACCGTTTGTTGAAGCTATTGCGCAGATGCCCAGTTTCGTTAAGTTCCTGAAGGACTTGCTGACGAATCGACAGAAGCTCGAACACGTCTCCATGGTATACCTACGAGGAGAGTGTTCGACGATACTCCAGAGCAAGATACCGAAAAAGCTCAAGGATCCAGGGAGTTTTACTATTCCTTGTCTGATAGGTCATTTAGTTGTTGAGCATGCTTTAGCTGATCTAGGCGCTAGCATAAATTTAATGCCGTACTCCATGTTTAAGCGCTTAGGATTAGGTGAACCACGACCCACTAGAATGAATATTCAACTGGCCGATAGATCGTTAAAATACCCTCTAGGTGTTATCGAGGATGTTCTAGTTAAGGTCGATAAGTTCGTTATCCCTGCTGATTTTGTGATCTTAGACATAGACGAGGATGAAAATGTTCCATTAATTCTAGGTAGACCATTCTTAGCTACAGGCGAGACCATGATAGATGTTAGGAATGGAACATTAACCTTGACAGTAGACGGTGAAAAAGTTACGTTCAATATGGCTGACTCGATGAAAAAGAGCAACGAGCAAGATGATAATGTTATTTCTTAGATGTATTTGAGCACGATTTTCTCTTTTCCGTGCAAGGTCTGTCACAGGTCAGCAAGCATTATAGGCACACAATTATGGCAATTGATAAGTGTGGGGAGGAGATCGACGAACCCATCATAGCCATCGACGAGAGCAGCGAAGAAGTTAAGGACAAGAGCCCAGTCGAGGAGCAACCGCCACTAGAGTTGAAACCGCTGCCCGGCGAAAGGCGACACCTCCAAGGTATGGATGTAGGCGAGGGAAACTTAAATAGAAAAGAGATGTTGTACCTCGACTTCAAGCCACCCTAAGCGAACGAAAGCACGTCACGTCCGGCTAAAGACGGTAAAGGAAGCGCTTCTTGGGAGGCAACCCAGGTGTTATCTATCTAGTATTTTTTTATTAGTCTATTATTATTATCATTCATGTTTTTTTTTCTATTACGTTTAGTTTCCTTTTAGTCATGTCAGGCACCACGAGTCACGATACGACAACCATCACGCGCTTAGTCACGACCACGTCAACATTTACCATCAGGGGAGTCACGCTCTTTTTAAACTCTCTTTCCCTTCCTTTTATCCTTTTTACGTTGAGGACAACGTTAGGTTTAAGTGTGGGCAGGGGAATCTAGTTTGAGAACTTACGTGAAAATTTTTAAATTTTTATGACGTGTCTATGAGCTATAATTTTCGTTAGAAAGGCATGAATTATTGAACTCAGGCACGATTTTTTTGCATTTATCTCGAGTTAGTCTGCATTATTATGAATCCTTGTGAGCGATTAGGATATGCATGACTGATGGAATCATGTTTGCCTGAATAGATATAGCACTGTTTTGAGAGATTCGTACACATAACCCCGTTTCGTGTGAGAGTTTGAGTCTGACGAGCTTATGCTCATTTTTCTTGGATTGTGTGACGTGCCTAGTCTATATCTCTCTAGAACTTGCCTGTCTGATGTGTGTTGAAACTGTTTTTGGTGTGTTAGTGTGAAAATGATGAGGGCAATAGGAATTAAGTCCACGGCCAAATTTTCCTTACCATGACTAAGCCCCTTAGTAGCCACTTTGAGCCTGAGCCTATTCGTTGCTTACCCGTATGTAAAAAAAAAAAAAAAAAAAAAAGAGAGCCCCTGACCCAAATAAGCCTCCAGAGATAATATGAACCCCAGTTGATTAGAACAGAGCAGAAGTCGAACGTGAGAGTTATTGTTTCAGCGTATGATTTGATGTTCTTCTCTGCTATTCGTGAAATGACTCGCCCCTGATTTGACCGTTTTCTGAAATGACCTGATCCCTTTCATAAGCATGCCCATAAACCTTTTGGCAAGATATAGGTTTTGGTAATAAGTATCCCTAGGTACACGGCATTCGCTGTGACGATGTATTCTTTGCGACAAAAGCCGAACCTTGATGTTTTGAGGGAATAAGGGTAGTGCACTAGAGCGTAATTGAGGAGAAAGGGCAGAAAATGAAAGGGAACTGAGTTGACAGGGTCGGGCAGAAAAGTCTAGGATTTCGGGGCGAGAATGTTGAATCCTATGCTGGGACGAGTGATTATCTGTTTGATCATGCTATGTTCTGTGAAATTTTTTCGCTTGCGTACCCTAGCTTAAAGATTACATGTTCATTGTATATGCGTACCATTTCATGACTATTTGATCCATGTTCTCCCGAAAAGACCCTCAGATTTATGCTTGCCACTTTAAATAGTAGATATGCGATTAACCTGCAAGCCTATGGTAGGGGTTGGACTAGCGCACGAATTTGAGTGATTCACTATAAATTTAGCCTATACACTGAGCGACTTGAGCGAATCCTTGTGAGGTATGAGTCTCGATTAGCAGTGTGAAGGAAGTTTAGGTCGACAAGTGCAAGTCATTAGTGTAACATCCGTGATTGTTTGCTTGATTCCTTTTGTGCTTTCTAGCTTTGATGATAAATTGCGAACAATCGTGCCGTTATCTTGATGTGATGCCTAATCTTACTTCTAATTTACTTGAGGACAAGCAAATGCTTAAGTGTGGGGAGGTTTGATAAACGTATTTCGATACGTTTATCGTAGTATTTATTTGGGGTATATAGAGCATTAACAATCAATTTATGCATTTATTCGACATATTTACACTCATTTTGATATTGAAGGAGCTTAGGACGAGTTTCGAGCGAAAAGGAGCGAAAACGAGGCAAAACGGAGCAAAAAGGACGAATACTGCCTCCGTCACGGCCGTGACCGTCCATGCACGAGGCCGTGACGTCCACCAGAGGAGAACACTGCTTGGTGTCACGGCCGTGACACTTATTGCACCAGGCCGTGACCCATAGCAGCAGCAACATTAGAAAATTCATATCTCTCAATCTAGACCTCGGATTGAGAATCCCTTTGGTCAGAATGAAGAATGGCAAGTCTTCTATCTATGGTTAAAATTTGAGGTCAATCGGACATCGTTTACCCCTCCATCCGAGAGAAATACGAAACTGCCGCAAAGCTGTTGAGAGGGTCACGGCCGTGACGTGCAATGCACGTGGCCGTGACCGACGGCAGAGAGGACTGCTGATGATGGTCACGGCCGTGACGTGCAATGCACGTGGCCGTGACCAAGTGCAGAGAGCGACGAGACCGAGCGATGTTGGTCACGGCCGTGACGGCCCATGTTCCAGGCCGTGACCGATACGAGAATCAGTATAAAAGCCCAAATTCGACCCCGAAAAAGACAGAACTGACCAGAGATCAACCCTAATCCCTCTAGAGACGAAAAATAGCACAAAAAGCACACAGATTCGCGTCCCGGAGCGCAAGAGACGGATCATCGACGAACTCACGCCCAATTTAGCGAAGAACGAAGAATCATCAACGCTTTCATCACAGATCATCCGTATATCAAGATAATGAATTCTTCACCTTCATTCCTTATTTCTTTCGCTGTTTTCCCGTCGATTATGCGTAGCTAATTCCCCTTTGTGTTTGGGATTAGATGAACGCTAGGATGTTTCGTAGTTAAGACTTATGATTATCGTGACTATGTGTTTGACTATTTATTGTTCTATGAAATTGTTTCGTTACTTTAATATGTCTATGTGTTAAAGTAATCGTATGGAAAACGTTTAGGGCGACAGCTAAACAACGTTTAGGCCGTTCGTAGAAGATAGGAATCGAGTATAGGGCGAAAGCAAATACTCGATCCTCGCCGTTAGTAATTACTGAATTTTAGATCCCCGCGAGCGTTTAGGGCGACAGCAAACTCGCGAGCGGATAGGAAAATTACTGCGATCTAGTCAAAATCACGTAGGAACGATTCCAGTGTCTTAGCCGATAGCACCTAGCGGGATTCGAATCCCGAGCACATCTTTATTATCTGAAGCTTCGTATCAGTGTTAAGCGTATTTGAATCTCTAGTTGAGTTAGATATAATCTGTTAGGTTAAGTCATAAAACAATTTGCGTATTTTATTAGGCTAAATATCGAGTCGATAGGTCACTACTAGTACTTGATTTATTCCTTGTGTTCGATACTCGTTTACTCACTTTACTGCACTACAAACGATAGGTCCACTTGCCTATCGCACGTCGGTGATAGTAATTAGGTATTCGTTTTAATTATTACTTGTCGCACTTTTCATTTACACACCACGTGTCGATCACCAGGCAGAAGGCCTGTTTGCACGGGAAAGACCAGAACGTAGAGACGCTGAAAGTAGCAGATCTAAAGAAAGGTCGAAATCCAGGTACAGAAATAAAGTCTGTAATTTTTGCAAGAAAAAGGGTCACATTAAAGCTGATTGTTTTAAATTAAAAAATAAGGAGAAAAATAATCAGCAATATAATAAACCCGCCGAAGCTAGTTTAGCTGCTGATGAGAGCGATGGAACTATTTTTGTAGCAACTGCAAATATTATTAGGTCTGATAATGAGTGGATCTTAGATTCGGGTTGTTCTTACCACATAAGTCGGAGTAGAGATTGTTTTTCCACCTATGAAAATTTTGATGGTGGATATGTCTTAATGGGAAATGATGCTCCGTGTAAAGTTATTGGTAAAGGCACAGTTAGGATCAAGATGTTCGACGGAATTATCCGGACGCTCACAGAAGTCAGACATGTTCCAGATATGAAGAGAAATCTTGTCTCTTTAGGCACACTTGAATCTCAAGGGTGCAGGTTCTCAGGTGAAGGTGGAGTTTTAAAGATTGCCAGAGGTGCCCTTGTCGTGATGAAAGCTTGCAGGTCTGGAAATTTATATATTTTGCAGGGAACTACTGTTACAGGTTCCGCTGCAGTTTCGACATCCCCGGAGGTTGATACCACGCGATTATGGCATATGCGACTTGGACACATGGGAGAAAAAGGCTTGACGATTTTGAGCAAGCGGGGCTACTTTGCGGTCAAAGTACTGGTAAGATGGACTTTTGCGAACACTGTATTTTTGGGAAGCAGAAACGAGTCAACTTCAATTCGCCAGCAGTCCACAGGACGAAAGGTACTTTGGACTATATTCATTCTGATGTATGGGGTCCTTCTCGTATTCCGTCCAAAGGTGGTGCAAGATACATGTTGACTTTCATCGATGATTTTTCGAGGAAAGTGGTGGGTCTATTTTCTTAAACAGAAGAGTGATGTTTTCCTAACGTTTAAACAATGGAAAGCTTTGATTGAAAAGCAGACAGGAAAACAGATCAAGCGGTTGCGGACAGATAATGGCTTAGAATTTTGTGGAAGCGAGTTCAACGAATTTTGCAAGAATGAAGGTATTGCTCGACATCACACTGTTCGAATGACGCCTCAACAAAATGGTGTTGCCGAGCGCATGAACCGAACGCTTTTAGAGAGAGCACGATGTATGATCTCCAACGCTGGGTTGACAAATGATTTTTGGGCTGAAGCTATCGCTGCAGCATGTTATATTGTCAACCGCTCACCGTGTTCACCGATCAACTTCAAGACTCCTGAGGAAGTATGGTCAGGTACTCCTGCTGATTACTCCAACTTAAGAATATTTGGGTGCCCAGCTTATATGCACGAAACGAGGGAAAGTTAGAGCCTAGAGCTAAGAAATGTATTTTCCTCGGCAGGGGTGAAAGGATATAGACTATATAATCCTGATCCCAAGTCACCCAAATTTATAATTAGCAGAGATGTTACTTTCGACGAGTCTTCTATGTTACATCCTTCAAAAGAGTCTACTGATTCTTCTAATCAAGAAAAGAAGGATAGTGTACACAGCGAGGTGAGCTCGAGATCAACAAAGATCCTTCAGATGACAATGCTACGAGTTCAACGGATCAAGAGGATGAGCCAGAACCTGATTCAGATCCTGTTGAAGATGAAAGCGTCGAGCAGGAATATTCTATAGCCAGAGATAGACAGAGACGGGAGATTCGACTACCACAACGGTACGTAAATTTAGTTTCGTACGCTTTATCAGTGGCGCAAGAAACAGGTGGAGGCGGCGAACCTTCTACCTATTCTGAGGCAATAAGCGATGATAATTCTGATAAGTGGCTGGTAGCGATGAATGAAGAAATGGAGTCTCTGCACAAGAATGGTACGTGGATTCTTGTGCCGCCGCCGAAGAAAAAGAAAATAGTCGGATGTAAGTGGGTCTTCAAAAAAGAAAGAAGGTATATCTGGTTCAGATGATGCAAGGTATAAGGCACGATTAGTTGCGAAAGGCTATAGTCAGGTACAAGGTGTTGATTTTAATGATGTATTCTCACCTGTCGTTAGACATAGCTCTATTCGTGTATTACTTGCATTCGTTGCCATGTATGATTTGGAGTTAGAACAGCTCGACGTCAAGACGGCGTTCTTACATGGTGATTTAGACGAACAGATTTATATAAAGCAACCTGAAGGCTTCATAGTTGAAGGCAAGGAAGACCAAGTCTGTTTGTTAAAGAAATCCTTATACGGATTAAAGCAGTCTCCAAGACAGTGGTATAAACGGTTTGATTCTTTCATGTTGGGTCATGGTTTCTCCAGGAGCAAGTATGATAGTTGTGTTTACTTCCGGAAGTTAAATGACAGTTCGTTCATTTATCTGTGTTATATGTTGATGATATGCTCATTGCGGCTAAGAATCTTGCAGAAATTCACCAGTTGAAGGCCTTATTGAATGGTGAATTTGAGATGAAGGATTTAGGAGCAGCTAAGAAGATTCTTGGTATGGAGATTAGACGTGATAGAGGAGTTGGTAAGTTGCACCTGACCCAGGAAAGTTACCTCAGAAAGGTTTTTGGAGAGATTTGGCATGAACGATGCCAAACCAGTCAGCACTCCTCTTGCTAGCCATCTTAGGCTAAGCGCTGCTCAGTTACCATCATCAGATGAGGAAGAAGCGTACATGACACGAGTTCCCTACTCGAGTGCAGTCGGCAGTATTATGTATGCGATGGTATGTACACGTCCTGATATCATGCAGATAAGAAGGTGTTTATCAAGAAGATCAACACGAAGGATAATCCTGCGGATTTGTTTACGAAAGCTCTTCCAGTTTCCAAGTTCAAGCATTGCTTGAACTTGATTGGTGTTTCAGAAATGGTGAAGTAGCCCGTCAGGGGCTAAGGTCGGAGGGAGATAACAGTATTCTAATTAAGGTGGAGTAATTTACGGAATCAAGCTCAAGGTGGAGATTTGTTAGGTGAGCTTTCATTCTCTATGTCGGTGTTGAATATTCAAAGAAAAAAATCGGCTAGCATGATAATAAGGAAGCTTATTGTTCAACGTGGGTTGTTTGCCTAATTTTTCAAAGACGTGCAGCATTTTGTTGGGTTCTTTCACATACGAGTTCGAGGCAAATATTGCCTATAAATAGAGGCATTCAGCGGGAGGAAGAAAGACACCACAGCCATACAGATCTTCTCATCTCCTCTGATTATTTTCTGTAGCCTACTCCTAATATTGTTGTAGCTACTTTTGTATCACGTCAGTGTACGTGTTTGTAATCTCTCCACATAATAAAGAAGTTCTACCCTCCGGCCCGTGGACGTAGGTCATTCTGACCGAACCACGTAAATCTCGTGTCACTGTCCAAATTTATTTTTCGTTTCGTTTATTTATTATCGTCATTTTTCGGACAAATAATTATCGGGAATTTCCGCATATCCTAACAGAATCCATGAGCAGATATCTTTGACAACCTGAAGTTGTCCGAAGAAGGTTCTAATAGGGCATTTAAAGGAAAGAATCTAAATGCGAAAACTTCCGAGCAAGTCAGTGTCTTGTACTACACATTTTTTCCCCAGAATTCCTATGAAAAATACGCTAGCTCTTTCCATATTCAGCTTTGACCCGTGAGCTTCAAGGGCTTCGCTAGAAGACCTAAGTGAGACCTCTGAATTTCAAATTCGACCAAGGCAAAGACATGGAGGGTTTTTCTATGACGCATCAATATATATATATATATATATATATTGCAGAACAATTTATGAAAATTAACATACCTCACCACCAACACAATGTCCAGCTGGTTATGTACTGCACTTGGTTTTTGGTGTGATAAATGATTTCCTTTATCGGTAAGGACAATATAATTTTGTTCGTATGTCTACCTATATCCTATATCAAGGACTATTTTACTGGGTAGGATATATCATTTTGTTTGTTTGCCTACAAAGTGGCAGAGCCAGGATCCTTAACTTGCGGGAGTCCGATAATATTTAAATTAAAATAATAAGAAAGAAGGTAGCATAATATTTGATACCTTTGTATCCGACAACACATATTATTACCACTCCAACGTCAGCCAGAACTGGGGGCGAGGCAAAAAAAATAAATAAATATTCATGGTAAGATTATAGTATTAGGTTTGAATTTGCAAGATGTATTAGGATGGTTGTTATAATTTAAATAATGAAGCTAAAGTGTGTCTCACAGTGAAGGTGAAAGCATCGGGAATGGGGGATTAATTATGATAAGAAAAAGTTATAATTCAAATGAAGGCATCCACGAGCTCCTCGAGGTTGCATTATTCTATTGTTAAATTGCGCGTAGTTCACATGCCCATGGATATATCCACTCATTTTTTAATATTTTTTATATTTTTTTCTAATCTTGGCTTACTCCGCATACTTCAATACTAACCGACTATGAGTTTGCGCACAAACACGCTCCAGTGCGTGTGACCGATTTCTTGTCTTTTCTTCAAAATCTTGGAATATCTCACTCGACTGACTATAGTCTTGCGCCACACACTCAGATAACTGACTATGTGTTTGCACTCACTCCATGGCATGGTACCAAGTTTTCTTTTTTTTTTTTTGTTTTTTCCTCTTGTTATCTCCACAACTTTACGTAATTGACACTAAAAAAACATATTAAACACGGATAATTCGGTGTCTAAAACTAAAATTTCATATCTATTAGTCATTAGACACGGAATTATATGTGTTTGATTGTGTAGGTGTTGTTCTCATAGCAAGTTTGGACGCATGTGTATATCGTTTCTAATATGAATTTTGTCACGTTTCCGTTTTTATTTTCGTATCTAATCCGTGTCTAAATAAAAACAGTAATTTATTATGAAATAAAAATAAAAACTGCATTCCATTTTTAATACTTAGTTTAGGCACGAAACTAATTTGATCTATTTTTCTGTCTAAACAAAGGTTTCTTGGTTGTGTGAGCATTGGACTGTGCAACACACACTATAGGGTATGAGACTAATCTTCGGGCCCTACAACTTATTAGTTGTATTCATAATAGCAATAAGTCATTTACACGGAAGATGATCAAAATGATTTGAATATCAATTATTATTACCGATAAACAAATGAAAGGCATCCCACGAGCTCCACGAGGTTTCCATTTTTCTATTGCGTGTATTGTGCGAATTCACGACGACTAGATTAATTACAAATTTTTTTCTTGCCTTGTTTCATGCGTTACTTCATTCCAATAGTAATAACTACTACTCAACCAACTTCGACTCCCCAATATAAAACCCTAACCCCATTCCAAGAAATTTCAACCCCACCAAAACAAAAGCAAATAAAGCTCATTGTACTTAAAGCCCTTTCATTATCTTCTCACAAAATGCCAGTTGATTCCACACCCTCGAAGCTCCCTGTAATAAAGTTCAGCTCCGACATGAAAGAGGACAAAGCTCGATGGGAAAGTGCGAGGAGCCAAGTCGTCGATGCCCTCAATAAATTCGGCTGCTTCGAGGCAGTGTACGAGGATGTCTCCCCGACCCTCGCAAAGGCGACGATCGATGCGATAAAAGATCTCTACGATCTTCCAATTGATGTGAAGTCTCGCTACCGTTCAGACGAGCTTTTCGTCGGCTATAATGGAATAACCCGAAAATGCCCTCTTCGAGGGCTTGGGGGTCCCAGACGTTGTCTCGGGCGAAGCCTTAGGAAGGCTCACGAATCTCATGTGGCCCGAGGGCAATCCAAATTTCAGGCAAGTTCTTTTTATCTACGATATAGTGTTATGTGTATAACAGTTTATTAGAAGTTGAGGGTTTCATCATAAAAGTCAAATCATAGATGGGTTAAGTTACCTCTTGTAATCTGATAGCTTTAATTAAGTGACGTGCGACAAAACCCACTTGCTTAAGTGTTTATATAATTAAAATTAAGAGATCAAGATCCATTATAGAGAAAGATGAAAAGGGGCCTACTTAACTAGTAATTTAGTTGGTAGCTACACCTTATTTAATCAGTTTTACATTATATAAGCTTATCATCCACGTTAGGGTTATATTTTTCTGGAAATAAAATGTAGAATTTTACATATGCTTATAGGTAATTGGTCATTCTAGCAGTTTTTTTCGGAGCACGCCGAATGTAACAAATCAGAATACTGATGAAGAGAACAAAGGAAACCTATTATGAAAGGGCCCTAGATAACTAGTAATTAGTTGGTAGCTAGCTATACTTCCATTCATTCATCAATTTTTTCATGATATAAGCTTATCATCTCACACTATTTTGCAACATGCATACGAATTATTAGCGACAACGTTCGACTCTTCTGCTCTCGCCTGTCCGAATTGGACAAGATCGTGAGGACGATGCTCTTCGAGAATTGGGGGCTCGAAAAGCACATAGACGACCACATAGGCTCGACTCGCTACGTCGCGAGGATTCAAAAGTACAATTCCGCAAAACGCTACCCTAATTGCACGGACGAAAACGCCCTCCCAACCCACACGACAAGAACTACGTCACCTTACTCCACCAAAACAACGTCAATGGGTTGGACGTACAGACGAGGGACGGCCAGTGGATAACCTACGATCCCTCGTCAGTGAACTCTTTTGCAGTCATGACAGGCGACTGCTTCAGCGTATGTGCGCATCGCAATAAAAATCATTCGTTATTATTATCTATACTCTTATATAAAAAAGCCTAGTGGGTCTAAAATACTGTCAAACGGTCCGTCAAGTATTTTACCATTTTATCGTTAATATATAATTTATTAGATTTTATCCTTACTTTAAAATTTTATTTTTAGATAACTTAACTAATATAAAAAATATTCAAAATATAAAATATATATGCAGATACATTGGATGCGCTAAATATACTAGTTTTTATTATTATTGCATGCTTATTACATAGATGAGAATAAATTGACATGTTATGCTGTTAGGCGATAACTAATGGGAGGCTTCCTCCGTGCGCGCATAAGGTGGCAGCGGTGGATAGAGATCGATATATGATTGCATTGGGTTCGTCTCCTAAACCCGATTATGAAATTAAGGTTGCGCCCGAGATGGTCGACGAGGAGCATCCGTTGAAGTACAAGCCTTTTAAATACGGCGAATTCCTCAGTTTTACGGCAACTCTTCGCTGGGCGAAGATGGGAAGCTTCCTGATACTTTGAAGGAGTACTGTGGAGCTTAATTGTTTTTATTATGATCAGATATAATATATGTGTCCTACTTATGTGGTTATGTCTGCGTTTTACTTCAGATCCCATCGGATTTGATTATACCTATATTTCGAATAATGGAATAATTTAAATAATGTTTGCAATGTCTTAAGCTGTGTGTTATGTTGTATTATGCGTCGTTTTGGGAATAAAATTACCCTATTTAGGAGTAATTCCTCATGATTTATATATAGTTACGTAACAAACACTTAATCATGTACTATACCCATATTTAAAATACCTAAATCGGGGAACCAAAAAAAGCATAACTTGCTTTTTAAAGTTGTTTTTCCATTTTATCAATCAAACTACGGCTAGGGGAGAACGGCTAAATGAAGATGCTATCTACTACCTACAGTTTTCGAACACCTAATATTTTGATCAAGTTGCAAATTTAGATGCACATAGTTATATCATTAATAATATTATTTCTTCCTTAATCATAAATCATTAATCGGTGTAAAGATCAGACAATGGTGGCAGGCTCCATTTTACGATCAGCCAAAGTCATTACAGCATCTGCAACGGTAAGAAAAATCTTATCATCTCCAACTGTTTTGTCGAAGCTAGAAGCATGGAGCTTGTCGACCACTGCTTGACCAGGATTTGCTAGAACAAGCTGTTTCACAGAAATTATATGTACATCCCATTCGAATAATTTTTTTAACTTATATATATATAATCATAGACTGATTTGAATTGAACCTCACCTGTATCTCTCTCTTATCCAGGCTCTTGAAGAGATCTTCCAGTGCATGAATACCACTAGTATCTATATCCGTAACAGCTGCAGTAGAAAAATTTGGAACGTTCATAGATTTCGTTTTTTCAAATTAAGATATGAACGACGTTTACATGGCCGCGATTATCACGAGCCTTGAAAAATTTCTTACGTGACATTTCAACGATCAAATGCCTGATTCTGGGTTCGCCCTTCCTCTTTAGATGTCCCTCTTCGTCGTCGAGCAGCCTCAGTATCCTACGTACGATTATGATATCGAATAGATTTGATGCTCGAAAACACTTTCAGGACACCAAACTTTGGTGGTTGTAATTGAAGTAATTTAAGGATACAATTACGTATCAGGCATAAAGTGCTTAAGTTGCTTCAATTTTGAAAGTTAGTGAACTTAAATTGCAACCTCTATTCGGAAAGTAGTTAATTATATAAAAAATATATTGGCATTTTTCTAACATAGCGGATGAATTCGATTTGCGTTGTTTGATTACCTTTCTCGGATATAGTTCGAATTGGAAAAGTATATCGCCGAGTCGACCCTCACTATCAGAACTCCAGGAACCTTTACAGCTTCGGGATACTGTTGGACGTTCCTATACACGTTTGTCCTCGGGATCCGCCCTAACACCGCCGTTCTCGGCCTCGTCACTTGGAGAAGAATCTTCGCAAAAGATATAGCGACCTATACGAGTTTTATCGGCGTAAATGTAATTTCGGTCGTGAAATGAAATAAAATTGGGGCGCTCGGCGCGTCGAATTAAATTACGCCTACCGCTATCAGAAGGCCTATCTCGACGGATCTAAAGACGACCCCGAAGAAAGCGCCCATGCAAGCGATGAAGTCGAACTTATCGATCTTCCATATGAGAATCATCGCTTCGTAGTCGATAAGCCCTACGACGGCCGATATGATTATCGACGCCAAGATTGCGTTTGGCGTGTAATGGAACAACGGAGTGATAAGTTCGAGCGTTAGGAGTACGACGCACGACATGATGATGTTCGAGAGCGCCGTGTTGCATCCCGCCATGTAGTTCACCGCGGAGCGCGAGAAAGACCCTGTATGTAATAAATTTCGCCCCTAAGAATTTAATTAAAAAAATTCGAAAAAAATATAACATTTCACGTAAAACATTTCATTGAAATTTTAATCATACCCGTGGCAACATAGCACGACGTCATGGAACCGATCACGTTCATTGTGCCCAGGGCAATCATTTCTTGGTTTCCGTCCAAGTGATAGTCTTTCATGGCCGCGAACGTTCGACCAATGGCTACGGCTTCCTTAAATTCAGACGTCTAGGCATTAGCTTTCAGTAGTTTTGCAAAATTTAGGAACTAAAACGGCGCACTTAAAAGTGTGAGCACAAGGGTTGCAAACGAATCGAATCGAGTCGAATACCGCAATATTCTATTCGTATTCGGATGACAATCGAATACGAATACGAATACTCGAATATTTAATCGAATCATAAAATCGATTCTTATTCGAATTCGAATATATTCTCGAATATTCGAATCGAATATCGAATATCTGTATTCAAAGTCATCTTTCGGTTTTTATTTAATAAAATACAAACAATATTCTATTTAAATATATATTGAATTATAATAAATTATATTTAAACATATATTGAATTATAACATATTATTTTAAATGTTTTAGTGAGTTATCATATATTATATATGAATATATATTAATTATATTATATTTTATGTTATATTATTCGAATCGAATAATTCGATTAATTTTCGAATCGAATATTGTGATTTCATATCGTATTCGTATATTTCTCGAATAAAAAAAATATTCTTATTCGGATTCGTATTCTGAATATTTGAATTCGAATCGAATCGCGAATCGAACCAAAAAAGTTCGATTCGTTTGCAACCCTAAGCACAAGCAACATAATAGGCGTTCACACATTTTTTGAAGCTTCGAACGTACCGTTAGGCCGATCATCCCAGCTAGAACGCCGATTTTGAAACCTTTCCCCACGAGACTTCCCGAGAAGTAGATTTTGTGCACGGACGAAGGGTTGATCCCTCTTCGGATGTGGCCAACCTAATTAAGGATTAATGTTGTAATAAGAAGCGAAAGTTGGAGCAATAATGTGCAATGACGAACAACGAAAAAGTACTCACGATTTGAACGTTTTTGTCTTCTGCGTGCGTGATGTACACGAAGAACGTGGAGATTATGACCGAGATCAAAGGACCTATTGCTGATACCCAGAATAACTTCTTGTTCTTCTTACCCTAATCATCAAGAACACGACAATGTCAAAGTTTATTTTAGGGAAGCGAAGAAAACGAAAACGCGACGAAGGTACTTACGATGTATTTGGCAAGAAGCAGGAAAGCCAAGAAAGAAACTCCTATTAGAATAGTCTGCCAATTCCACTGTAACAATCAAAAGAACAGAGGACGATAAATGAAGTAAATCGTTTTTCCAAAACTCTAAAAGTTAAAGAAATTTTTCGATCATATTGACATGAAAGAAGTCAGCGTTATATTACGAGTATCATATACATGATTGAATGCTGTGAAAGAACTAACGTTTTACTGTGCCAAGGGGAAGAAGGCTGTAATCGAAAATGTCATACATTCTCAACAGTCTCAAAGAAATTTGTTATACGTTAAAGCGGTTTTGGTTTCAATTTTGGCCTCATATGTGTGTAATCTAATCTCACCCCATGATCGACATTTTCCCAAACGGAGCGCATAACCGAGATAATATCGGTCTTCTTTGTAAATTTTGCGATCCCAAGCAGACCCTTCAACTGCTGAAGGCTTATGGTAATAGCCGCTCCCGCCATAAAACCGACCACGGCAGCGTGAGAAAGGAAATCAATCAAGAACCCTAATCTGATAAATTTAGACAACTTTGATCATTACGTATGTCATTTCAAGAAAAAAAAACAAAAGATGGATCACATAGATTGGTCTTGGAAAAAGAAAAAAAAGATAACCTGCAGAATCCGAGTACGAACTGAGTAAGCCCGGCGAAGAAGGTAGCGGTAAAGGCGAGCCTTTGATATTCTTCTTTCTGCGTAGTGTGATCGACTTCTTTCTGTAGCAAAGTCCCGAGCAGCAGCGAACGACTGCCACGGGGCCTATCGCTATGTCTCTCGAGCTACCCAACACGGCGTAAATTAGAGGTGGGACAAAACTCGAATCTGCATTAAATACCCGCAAGTCGTCAGAAAAATACCTAAATTTAAATACCTTTTTTTTTCAATTTTGATGCTCACTTAGTTAAGAAGCACTTACATAGACCAACTGAGGATCCAAAAAAGCAAGCTTGGCATATCCAATGTCCTGTGTAACACAACAGAACAATCTCAGGCATCATACACAAAAGAACAAATGATCATCAATCGAATTTGTTGCCGTAATACACATGAATTCTGTCCTGTTTCCAATTACTCAACTGACTTCAAAACTTCGGCAGTAGCTCTAACCGAATTTCGCAAATCGACTAACACTGGTCTTGATTTCCCGCTATTTCTTGGGCTTCAAAATTCTTACCTACCCACTCGGTTATAACCCAACTTCACTCAAAATCTGACATGTGTCCAACTTATCACTACTCACCTTATTGGTACTTCAATCAATCCTTTAGATTTTCCGACACATCATCGAAAATTGCAAATGTCGGAATTCTAAGCATTCAAAAGTTGACATATGCCTAACTTATCACTATCCCTTATGTCAGTACATCAATCATTTGTTTGCATTTTCGACGCACCATCGAAAATTCCATGCGTAAAAAATCTAAGCGAATTAAGGGTTAGGAATTGCCTTTTGATCATCTAAAAACTAAAGTGAACTAAAAAAACCTGAGGTATGCAAAGGCTAGCAATGGTGAGCCCAGCGATGAGATCGCCTTTCAACAAGGAAAGCTTATAATTACGGCCCCAACCGACGATTGAAAGATCGTTTCGAACCCAATGAGAAGCTTCCTAAGCCTCGACTTGTCCTTGAAACGCCTCAATGGATCGTCGTGGAAGAAAGTCTCTTTGAGGCCGAATTTGAACTCTTCGACGAGGCTTTGCTTCGGCGGTTTTCCCACTCTGTGGATGTAATAACTCGAATGATGATCATCGTCTCCATTGTTTTCTTGACCTTCGTTTATTACACGGTCGTTGTCTCCCATGGCCATTTTTTTTGTATTTGTTACTGCAGATGAACTTATTAAGTTAGAAACTAGAGACCAATTAGAGGAGAAATGGATGAGATTTTTCTATTATCTGACCGGCTAATTAATATATATGACAAGGTGACAGAAAGAATGGGACAAGTATGCGTATTGTCATTACTTGTATTTTCCTTGATAATTGGTCCTAATTCATTGAAGTAATAAAATAAATGGATGAAAGTGCATGTCCTTTTTTAGCTTTGCTTAATCGGTCAATAGTAGGGGAATCAACACTTATTATTATAATAATATTATTATTATAATTCGAGCTTTCTTTGGTCTTTACCAAGTAGCTAAGGCTATTTGATAATGCTTTTTTTTTTTCAAATGATTGTTCGGTTGAGACAAGCAAAATCAAGGGTTATGTTGGCCATTTAACTCTCCGATAACATTGTATCATTCGGAAGGAAGAAAAATCTCAAACAACAAGAAAAATCTCAACAAGAGAGAATAAGAAAACATGACAAATATGACCGAGGGAGAATTAAAGTTTGAGAAAAAAAAAACTAAAAAATTTACGAATCAATTTCTGAAAATGTAGTCAACATATAAAAAGTGATTACTTGGCCTTCTAGAAAAGTATAAGAAAAGAGAGAAGGGAAAATTGAAATGAAAATCTAATCTAATATCTAGAAGTTGAATTTTGAGGATTGAGATAATTTGCTTTGTCCCGAAGTCATAGGGAAATCTTGAAATCATATATTTGACGTTTTTGTATCCATAGGTGTGAATACCCAAGCAAGTGGACGTTAGAATTAACATAATATAATTAAAATTTTACATGAGCTATAGACGATATCACATCACACGTCTAAATATAGATAGACGACCAACGACTGTTGATTTTTATTTCTTTTTTTTTCTTTCATTTTTGGTATTTTTTGCAATTGTTCTCTAGTAGAGATTTCGTCCCCTTCACCTTCAGATAAGTCGATTGAGGTCAGAAATATTCTTGACTGTTGTCTTAGTTAATAGTTTTCATCAGTTGTGAACCGTTTCGAGGAGAAAACACAAGGAAAAGAATGTTCGAATATCATTTAAATCAACTCAATGAGGAGATTTTTATTTATTTGATACTTTTCCCAAAAAATTTAATGCCCTTCATTTATATCTAATAAAAGAATCATATGTCGTCTTCAATAATTGATGTACATATTAGTTGACTTGACTTTATAGTTTGGTTCGTACACTATTAATCAAGTGGTCACCCTTTTCCACAAATGCAATCGACAATTGATGACTACATTTTAGCTGACTTGAACTTACACTTTTTGCCGTTTAAATAATTAATTTAAATAAATTAATAAGTGGTCATAATTCAATAAAAATAAGTGCATTACAAAGCAAGCAGTTCATGATTATAATATAGTACCTACCCTATTTAGGGTTTCACTATCTATTCTATTATATAAAGGGTGTGGGGTGGATATAAACGATCAATTTAGTCTGTCATATTTATTTGCAATTTGATCCCTTTATTTTTCTTTTATATAGGTAAAAATTTATTTCATCCTTTTGATATTAAAAAAATAAATCTCAAAATTTAGAGTAACGTAAAATATAATTTAATTCGAAGAACACGCATAGAGTGTGCGGAAGAGTACTAGTGTGCATAATCTTCTTCATTTAACAAAGAATCGTTTAGTATTTTTGTATGATTATTCATTTATTATTGTTCTTATCTTACACATTGCATTAATACTGGAATATTTTCCCACGTTTATTTTAATGTCTATCCAGATATAACTTCCATTGTTTTTTATTTCACTCACTCATATATTTTGAATAGTCAGCATTTGACTATAAATCGCGTATGTTTCATTAACAGGATTTAAATTTTTAGGACACTTTATTGGTTTCCATTGATTTTACGTGGAGAATTAGAACCGGTATATTTGACTCTTAAATAAACATTAGCCTAACTATTAATACTAGTACTATTTGCACATTCAATGCATGTACAATAATATATTAATAGAAGAATATGTGTCATAATTAATTTTATGTAGAAATTAAAATATATTTTTTTCTTATTATATAAATAATAGATAGTGGGTGGTTATACTAATAATAGATAGTGCGAGGTTATTAACTTAAGGGAGTGTTGTTTTGGGGTGATCCTCCAAAACATCACCGTAATCCTCTCGTCACCTTATCATCACCATGTTTGTTTAGCCTAGGTGATGAGTAATCACCGTAATGACAGATCACCTAGGTAATGAAAATGGGGTGATATTTTACCTTTTGGATCACCCCAAAAAGCTAGGTAATCTTACATCACCGTGATGGGGTGACATTTCAAATTTGTATTTGGACAACATTACTCCTTAATTTAGCATTTATACCTAATACATATCCTTATTCATATTTTAAATTATATAATTTAGATTATTTAAATCTTAAAATAATATATTTAATAATAAATAATTATATGAATAATAAATAATTATATTGAATAACTATACGGAAAACTTATTATTAATTCTTAAAATATTGAACTCGATAATAAAATAGTAATCATTATTATGTAAAATATCATATATATATCATCCCCATAATTATGTAATATTCATAGGGTCAAATATGACATTTATGCAATATCACCCCACACATCACCGTGATTAGACAAACAACAATATTCTAATATCACATTGATATGCAAAATGAAATATCACCTCAAAAAAACACAGTAATGATATATCACCTTGATCCACATCACGGTGATATTCACATTACGGTGATGTGAGTATCACCGTGATGTTGGATCACGGGAAACAAACACCCCTAAGTGTTTTTCAATAATTATTGGTTGTAAAATTTATGATTGGCTAATGATACAACAAATCACGGCAGTTTTTAAAAGGCCCTTACAATTAATATAAGAGTATATATTAAAAACTAGTACTTTCCACACACTCTATGCGTGTGCTTAAAATTATAATTATATTTATGCTATTTCAATTTTGATATTTGTAATATTTAATATTTAATATATGAAATATAGTTTTGAATATATAAAATGAAACTAATGTGTTGGGGTATAATTACAATAACTAAAATATTTTAGAAGTGAAATAATGACTTATTAAATTAATTAAATTACTAATATATTGGACTAAATTGCAAATAAAATGACAGACCAAATTGACAGTTTTAACTACCCTAGACCCTTTATCTATTCTATTTCATAAAGAGAATAGGCCTCATAAAAACCGTCAAGTATGTCAATTTCACGTTTCAAACCAATCATATTTTATCTACAATTTAAAATTGATTAAAAAAAGTAATAATGCACGTTGTAGATAAGAAAACTGCCATTTAATTTAAAAAAAAAAAAAACAAATTGGGCCAAGGATATGATGTTCCCATTTTAGCCCCGAAGGACGGTCTATTTAGTCCGTGGTCGGCATTAGAAGGTAAAAAATCCAAACCGTTCAGTTATAAAACCACTCACTAGTCACTACCTTTACTTACTATTTTAGTTAATTATTAATTTACTATTTTTAGTTAATTACTACCTTTATTTAATAACTCAAAATTTCTTTTTAAATTATACTATAATTTATAGCACGCGTATTTGAGCGTTAATAGTAATTATACTAAAGAGAGTATGGCTTCCACGCCAATATATTTTTATCATTTTTTCCCCAAAAAGAAAAATATTAAACTTAC